>APFE030092972.1:6010-20837 GCA_000404065.3 Pinus taeda
ATATAATCAGAAAATCATACAATAAGCTAAGAGAATGGTTGATTTGACTAGGTTAGGAGGTAAAATGAGCCCATATAATTACTCATTTATGAGGTTCATCATCACCCCCCTACTGAAGGTGTTGCTCATCCTCTGAGTAACGTAGTCAATCTCTTAGTCTTTCATGTCCTTGGAGGCCTCCCTAGCATTCCAGGCTTCTGATGTGGTCTGCTCATGTTCTCCATAAAACCTTGCCTTTGTATTTATGTCGTTCCACTTATCCTTCTCTTCTTCTTCTCTTCTTCCTTCCAGCATGCCTGATATGAGTGGAGGACTCAGTTTGAGGCCAACCCAGTTGACCTTCAGCCTTTGCATGGAGCGCTTGTACATTGGCACTCTTTCAATGCCTCCTTTAGCCTCATGGGGAATGGTATTCTCTGATCTGCAAGTTGTGGGGTAGGGTGTTCCATCCTCTCATGCATGCATGCACACAGTCATCCCCAAGTAGCCTAAGCATATCTTCAAAGTGTGCAATGGATTGTTCTTGATTGGTTAGTTATTTAGGGGCAATCTAAGGGTCATTGGCAAGTAGGTTGTGTGTGTTGATGAGTGCCATATGATCTGATGGCTCAGCTCTTATCATCAATCGTTCATTTTGCTCTTTTATTAACAATCTTTTCATTTCTACTGCCCTCAATTCTTCATGGTTCATCCATGATGCCATGGCCATTAATTGTAGATCCCCTAACTTGGCATGGGGTCCCACACATTTAGGTCTGTGGGGGCCATGTTGTGTAGATAGAACTTTGATGTCTTTGCTTTGTCCTCGAAGGTGCTTTGGTCACATAGATTCATGAACTTCTTGTAGTCTTGGAAAGGCATTATGCCTCTTTGTGCCAAAGTTTTTATTTGGAATTGAAGCCATTGATCCTTCTGATAGAGGCCATAATATTTGGCTAGTGTTCTTCATTGTAATACTTCTATGCATAAGCTGGCCATGTATGCCAAGTGAGTCTCTTTCTCCTGCAGCTTCCTCCTTAGTAATTCATTCTCATTCTCAAGGTGGCTTATTGTAATGGCTTCTCTGTCTCTGAGAGCATTCAATTCCCTACCCATTTCCCTGAGTTTGTCTTCCATTGGCCAATATCCTCAAATACTTTGGACTTGGCTATCTGCATCCACCTATGCATTCTCACTCTCTCCTTTTCCAATTCGAAAAATAGTGGAATTACAAATTTCTGTTGGATTATCTTGCCTCCCTCAAGTAGTTTGTAATAGGCATCAAGATTAGGCCGGGGGTCAGGTTCTTGTAGCTCTTGTGCTTCCTCTTTCACCTCTAGCTATCCTCCTATATTTTCCTAAAGATTTTGTGTCTCCTGTAGTTTGGATAGTGTCTTGTGTAGAACCATTTTAGCCTCCTGTAAGTCTGGTTTGGGGTCCTATAGAATTTACTTTCCCTTCCACGAAAAAGATCTTGTAGTCCTCCTTTCATAGGTTATGGGTGTCTTGGAAGGAGATTCTTTCACCTTGGCATATGGTGAATATTCAATGTTAATGGGAGTATTTGATGAGGGTTGAGGTTTGCCTATTTTAATTTTGTTACTCTTCCTTGCCCTGAAATACATGGAGGTTTTCCTTTTCCTCTTTTGCTTCTGATTGACTGGTGTACTGAGGGAAGTGAGGGAAACTACTGCTTTTATTTCCAAAGTTTTAGGGGACTCTTCTCTTTGCCTCCTTTTCTCCTCTTCTGTCTCTTTTTCCTCCTCCTGCTCTGTCTCCTTTTCTACCTCTTGTTATGTCTCTTAAACTCTCCCCTTCTCTATTTCTTTTCTTTCCTCCTTCCTCTCTTTCTCTACTATGTCACCACTACATCTTCTCCTCCTTACTATTCTCCCTCCTCACTGACAGCAGGACTGACATCATAGGTTAATGCCTTGATTTCATCCTTAGCTATCATATTTCTGAAAACTTCCCATGCTATAGGGATTGTAAGGGTATGGAGGGCTTCTTCTACTAGGATCTTGATTAGGCCATGGTGAGCTAGCTTCTGTGAATTTCCTTCTTGTACCTTGGTGCTGGAGTCAACGAGGGATTGAAGAAGAAAGTAAGGGATACTGAGCTTTTGATGTGTTGGGGTATCCATGCGATATCTCAATTCTTAGAGGATTCTAAAATGATATCCATAAACAATGTTGTGCCTCCCCTCACAAGAAATGTATTTTATCACATGGTAGCTAACCGCATCCCAGGGATATGGTACACTAGCCTCCTAATTCCATTTTTGTCTTTAACAGGGGTTTCATTATCTTGGAAACATTTCCTCTTGGCAGCCTAGCCAATTATTTTCTCATCTTTACTCCAAGGTAGCCCAAGAGGAAGGGCAGTGACCCTACTGATGAATTCAAGGGTTATTTCAATGAAAAGGCCTCTAATGGTTACATTAGCATGAGTTCTTGTGTGGGGAACCAGAGAGAGAAAAATCATGGGAAATTTCATCATCAAACCCTCTAAAATTCTCAATAAAATTCATTTCGTTTGCCCTTGTAAATATTTCGACCACTTGAGGATGTGCATGGAGTCTTAGGGAGTTAGTGGGCTCTTTTCTCATAAACCCCGCTATCATGCTGCCTGTACTTCTTTTTAAAAACCAGATATGGAGGGAAGGAGACAAAGAATTTTGAGTGAAATAGAAAAACAGAGGGGACTGTGTTTTTTTTTAAATAGTTTTTTCTTTTAAATGTAATTCTACCCTCTTAAAGACTCATTTTATCTTCAATTTGAGACCAACTCTTTCACATTTTGATATTCAACAGAGGGAATTCATGAACCCTACCTCTTCAAACTAAAATTTGTGTCAAAAATCATGTTTCCTCCCTTCAAAATGACTCACTGCCCCTCCTGTAGAAGCTCGTTGTCCCTCCTGTAGATTTCTTGTATGTGCTCCTGTAGAAAACCTGTAGGGCTCCAGTAGAAGATGCTGAGAGAAAAAATATGGAGGAAATCAATGGAGGATGGTGGGTACGAGGTTGTGGGGGCATAACAAGACTCCTGCGTGGCTAAGTTACGAGGAGAAACTGAAGAAGAGGTGGTGAGAATGCGCGGGGAGGAGTGCTCATTACCTTTTATGGCTATTTTTGGTTATGAGTACTGAGCTGGCAAGGTGTACGTTGCCCATATTAGGACCATTGGTCCCCACCTGCTTGGTCATCATGACCACCTCGTAATCATTCCCTCATTACTAGATCAGAGTTAATTCTTCCTCCCACTACCTATCCTTCACATCTTTTGCTTGAGTTGATTGTGCGCACGTGTGGGTGATATCTCGGTTAAGTGGAGTCAACTAAATGAAGGTAGCCAAGTTAATTGGCCACCTTTCCCTCTTTCGATTTCAACCATCTTTTTTCTTTCATATGATTCCTAATTACACAAATGCAGATAGAGGAGTGACTTAGCTACTTACCTGTAATCCAAAAGCATTTGATTCCATCAACTGTGAAGTGTTGTGGCTTTATCTGCTGCATGCCTTCATTTTCCTTCATGCATGTTGTCTCTGCTTGCTGATGTGTTGTTGTGTGTTTTGCAGGTTATTTTTTTGCTAAAGTTGAGCTGCATTTTCCTTTCCAACCTTCAAATATGTTTTCCTTTGCTACTGGTGTTGGACTTCTATGGGATCAGTTGCTAGAGGAATTCCTACAAGAGCTCCTGTAGTTGCTTCTCCCCTTGAAACTTCAGCTATTTCCCTGTGCTTGTAGCTTGAGAATGATGGTAAAGGTGGAGATGAATGATGGAGGGATAGCAGGTAAGCTTAAGGTAAAGTTAATGGTGCCTTTTCCTCCTTTTTTTTGTTGTTTTTGTTTTTTTTCAAAACTGAAACTATTTTTCTGTGTTTTTCTTGGAAAGGAATGCTTGGAGTGTGATGTAGGCTTCAAAATGATTGCAAGGAGGTTTGAAGATGGTAATAGGGATTATAGGTTCCTCATGAAGCTTTTTTTGTCCCTCAAACTGCCTCCTATAGACACTTTTGGCTCTTTGTAATTCCTACAGGAGCCTCTTGTAGAAAAAATAGAGCCTCCAGTAGAAAACACAGTTTTTGAAGAAGAGGTATACTAGGGTGGAAGAGATGCCAAAAATGATGGGCGAAGGTGTGGAGAAGAAGATATGGATGTTGGTATGAATTTCAAGGTCCCCTTGGCACTTTCTTCTGCTCCCTGTAGTCCTCTTGCAAACCTGCAATGCAATAAAAAATTATTTTTTTCTTTCTCATTTTTTTTTTGAAAACAATTAGGGTGCCTCAAAGAGGTTTTCACCTTAACTTCCTGCCCTGGGCACCTCCAAGGGAGGTTTTCACCCAAGTATCTTATTCTTTTCCATTTTTTTTTACATCACTGGGCCACCTCAGAAGAGGTTTTTAACCCGATGATGGGACTCAAGCACCTCATGGAGGTTTTCACTTGAGTCCTTATTTTTTTCTCTTTTTTCTTTAGTGAGTGGGTGAAGTGGAAGCTAAGACATGCTCCACTACCATCACTGTTTTATTCAAATCTTCAATAAACTCTTGCTTGGTGAGGGGTTTCTTGTAGACTTTTAACCGATGTCCATTGACAAGCATGGGGATGGCTTCATCGTCAATGGTTCTGATCATAACTGAACCATTGTCATTGCATTTCTCCACAATGTAGGGCCCCAAATATCTTATCCTCAACTTTCCTTTGAAATCCTTGTATCTTGAATCATAGAGTAGTGCCCAATCTCCCTCTTAGAATTACTTCTCCCTGATATTTTTGTCTTGCCATATCTTTCTCTGAAGCTAGACTACCTCGGTATGGAGAAGGTCCTGCAATCTGTATTCATCTAATCCATTGAGCTAAATTAATCTCTCCTTCTGTGCATGGCTGAGGTCTAGGTCCAGCTTTGCTGCCATCCTTAGGGTATTGAATTCAAACTCTATTGATAGCAAGGCCTTCTTCCCATAGACCAGTTCATAGGGTGTGAACCTGGTGGTGGTCTTCCATGTTGTGTTGTAGGCCCAAGTGGCCTCAACTAATCTGTCCACCCAGTCTTTTATGTTGTTGCTCACTACCTTGGTTAGTATCCCTTCCAATGCTCTATTAGTGACCTCCACTTTCCCATTGGCTTGTGGATGGTAAGGGGTGGAAGTCCTGTGCTTGATCTTATGTTGTGTGAGCAAGTCTTCAATCAGGTTGGAAGTGAACTGACTGCCTTGGTCTATGACCAACTCTCTCGGATACCCAAACTTGTAAAATATGTTTTCCCTCAAAAACTCGACTACTTTTTCTTCTATTGCTACTTTGATTCCTTTTGTCTTTGCCCACTTTGTCAGGTAGTTGGTGCACACAATGATGTATTGATTTTTCTTTGAAGGAGGGTTGATAGGCCCCACAAAGTCCATGCCCCACTTCTCAAATGGCTCAAAGGTCACTTGAGGTTGCGTGGTCATTTCATCCTTTGGAGTGGGTTCCCCATCCTCTGACACTGATCACACTGGCTTGTGTATCTCCTGACATCCTGATAAAGAGTGGGCCAGTAGTAGTCTAGTTACAATATCTTGAAGGCGGTTCTTTTTTCTACAAAATGACCTCCACAAGGCTTGTCATGACAGGTCAGGAGGATGTCAAAGACTTCCTCCTCCCTGTCACATCTTCTCAAGATCTAATATGGGCCAAGTTTGAAGAGATTGCCTCCAATCCAGGTGAAAGGGGTGCTTTTCCTTACTATCTTGCTCTTCTCTTTTGAGGATAGATGTGATGGGAACTATGTTGAAACCAAGTAGTTTACTATATTAGCAAACCATGGAGAGAGTACTGATATATCAAATAGGTGTTCATCTGGAATTTGGTCATCCACCATTCCTTCTTCACCTGTAGGTAAATTTACTCTAGACAAAAAGTTAGTAACAACATTCTCTTTACTAGGCTTATCAATAACGGTCAGATCAAATTGTTGCAGTAAAAACAACCATCTAATAATGCAAGCATTTACATCTAGTTCATTCATTAAATATATAATTGTAGCATGATCAGTGTGCACAAAGGTTTGATAGCCTATGAAATATTGTCTGAATTTTTTTAAGGAATGCACGATAGCTAGGAGTTCCTTCTTGGTCATTGTATAGTTTAAGTCTACCTTGGACAATTTTTTGATTATAAAGTATATGGCATAAGGTAACTTTTCATCAATTTGTCCTAAGGCTACTCCTATTGCTTTGTTCAAGGCATTTGTGTGAATGTGAAAGGGTAGGGCCTAGTTTGGGCCTATGAGAATTGGGGTAGTCACTAGTTTTCTCTTCAAGGTATCTAGGGCTTCTTGACAGTTTTTCGACCATATGAACTCAACATCTTTGCCTAGGAGGCCAAACAAAGGAGAGGCTAACTTGCTGAATTCTTTAATGAATATCATGTAATATCCAGCTAAGTCTAGGAAGCTTTGGACATGTCTCACCTTTTGATGCGGTGGGACCATTTGGATGATGGCAATTTTGTTGGGGTCCACCTGTTGTCCTTGTTGAGATATTGCATGACCTAGCATGGTCCCTTCAGTCATCAAAAATTCACATTTTTCCATATTGTGGGACAGGTTCATCTCAATACACATATCTAGAACTTTTCCTAGGTTAGATAAAGCTTCATGAAAGTCAAAGCCATAAGGAGTAAAATCATCCATGTATATTTCTACTGCATCATGAACCTGTTCAGAAAATATATTCAATACAACGCTTTGGAAAGTGGCTAGAGCATTGCAAAAACCAAAAGGAAGGACCTGGTATGCAAAGGTGCCCCAAGGACAAGTGAAAGTGGTCTTATATTGGTCTTTCATGCTGATTTGAATTTGATTGTATCCCCTAAACCCATATAGGAAGGAGAATTTTTTTTTCCATGCCAGACTGTCTAACACTTGATCTATGAAAGGTGAAGGAAAATGGTCCTTTTTAGTGGGTTTGTTCAATTCCTGATAGTCGACACAGATTCTCCAGTTATCATTTTTCTTTGGCACTAGCACCAAAGGAGAGACCCATTCACTGTTAGAGATTGGATAGATGAATCATGCATTAAGCAATTTCTACAATTCTTCCTTAACAATATTTTTAAGTGTTGGGTTCATCCTCCTTTGAGGCTGCTTGACTAGATTGCAATCTTCCTTGATGTATATATGATGAGTACATACTGAAGGGTGCACTCCCTTCATCTCCTTATAACTCTAGGAGAAGGCATCTAGATGTTTTCTCAGTATGCTGCATAGCTCCTTCTCCTGGGAAGTAGATAGGGATGGATTGATTTTCAATGTTCTTTCTGGGCTGAACTCTATATTTTTAACACTAAGAGAAGTGGGGTCAGCCACATAAAGATCAGTGGAGGGATAGTTTTGGGTTTCTCTTACTATGTCTTCTAATGGTGATACATTGGGAGGTGGTTTTTGAATCAAATTTTCAATCATATCATCCTCATCTTGCGGTTTCCCCCCATGGCGATTTCTAATGTACAAAGTGGTGCAGAATAAACTACGAAGTGGTGCAGAATAAACTTCATCCTCATCCTCCTCCTCCAACTAGAGAGGTAGATCATGTTCTAGCGAGGGTTGGGTAGGAGGATATATGATTAACCGCTTGGATATATACTCGTTCTTTATGGTCATGTTCCCAGATCGGTAGTTGATGTAGGCATCGACTATAGCCAACCAAGGTCTTCCCAAAATGAGAGGATAGACAGTGAGCTTTGCCTTTGGCTGGAGAACTAAGAAATCAGCAGGGTACTCCCAAGAATCAATGGAGACCATCACATCTTCCACAATCCCCTCAGGGGTCACTGTGGAGAGGTCTGCTAGTTGCAGCACTGTCGTGGTCTTCCTTAAGGAGCCTTGGAGGTTAAGTTTGAGCATTGTATCTTTTGTCATCACATTAATGGTAGCTCATAGATCAATCAAGGTATGTGGGACCATTGTGCCATTGATGTGGACATCAACTACTAGGCTTCCACGGTCCAGATATTTTGGACATATTATCTACCCCAACATCAGGTCAGACAATTGTCCTATGACATTGATGGTTGGGGCATCTCTCTTGCACCTTCCTGGATGCCTAAAGCACTTCTCATTGATCAACCTAATGTAGATAGGTATATAAACTATGGCTTGGAGAAGTGGTATCTTCACACATAAATGTTTCAATTCTCCCATGAGTTCAGTCTCTTCTGGGGTAGGCTGGATTGTCATGGATAGTCTCTCAAGAAAGGGTGGATTTACTTTAGGTTTGCTTTCCTCTTTATCTTCGTCAACCTCCCTGGGTGGAGGCTGGCTATCTGGGAGAACTTTCCTAGATCGCAAGTTAATTTCTTGAATATCCATAGCATAAGTTGGGCATGATGGTTCCCCACTATACACTTGTTGAGCCTGTCTGTTGTTCGTGATCAGATTTGGCAAGGCAAGCATTTGGGGTTACCTTGGTGGAGTATAAGGTGATGATTATGGTTGGGCAGGTGGTGGAGGTAGAAGAGAAAGAAGAGAGTTGTATTAGGGCCTTCCACCCATGATGAGATACATTCCACTGAGGTTGCAACTGAGCATACGATTAAAATGAATGGGTGGCTGGTTGGGCATGATATTGAGATGTGAAGGACCAAGGAGGAGGCGTGGACCAGGAAGGATGAGCAGGGAAGCCCCAAGAAGGTATGGAGGTGACTTGGTTGGGGTTGTAGTATGCATGAGATGTCCCTTGCATCTCTTGCTAGTATGGTCTGCGTCCATGCAACCTCCTTTGGTTTATATAATAGATCTGTTCAGTGACTCCTTCGGCCCCTTGGTATACAACTTTAAGTCTAGGCAAGGAAGGGCACTTACCTATAGAATGATCTTCTTCACAGACTGAACAAACCCCTATAGAGTTCAATGAGCATTCATTCCTAGGATGCCTCCTGGTGCATCTAGGGAAAAAAATGGCCAAAGCTCTCTCTGCTTCCTCTTATTTTCTTTTTATATGTAAGGTTTCCATTTGCATGGAAAGAGTTTGTAACATCTCACTATTGAAGTCTTCTACAATGTTTCCAATTTCACCTTTAATGGATGAATTGGAAGAAGAGGTACTAGCTATGGGTGGACTCCCCCTACCTTTCTTTCTGGTTGCTCTAGAATGGTTTCTAAAAACAGTCTTTATGTCCTCATAGGATAGTCAGTAGATGTATCCCCTGGCCAGGAGATGGAGGGTGTCTAAAATGTCCTCCTGAATTCCCCTGAGCAAGACCAACTTCAGAGACTCAGGGTCAAGTGTACACCTGGCCCTTTTGTAACTAAGCTAGAACCTCTCTTCATAGTCTTCTAGGGACTCATCACTTGCTATGGTCATTTGGAAGATTTCTTCTTTAGTATCTTTTGACCTACAATAGTCTCGATACTTTTTGTTCAAGGCCTGCAGCATTTGAGCCCAAGTTGTGATGCTATTTCCAGGTAATCCCATGAACCAGCACAATGTTGTGTCCTTGAGAGTAGAAGGGAACAGCTTCAACTTTTGCTCGTCTTCTACATAGTCATAAGTTTGAAAAATGATAGAAAACTCGAACATGAAGGTGTCAAGATCTTTCGTAGTCAGACTATGGAAGTGAGGTAGGGTTGAAGGACTTACATTCTTCATTTTGGTGTCCCCATTGGTCTCCCAAATGGGGAAGGTACCCTCTATTCTCTCTCCATTTCCCCTAGCATTTTTATTTTCAACAATTGGCTCCAGAGGAATGTTTTCTTCTTCTTCTTCCCCTATAGGTTCTTAAAATATGTATGGATGTTCACCTAAGGGTTCTTCTTGATTTTAGCCACCGAAGAAGAGAGAAGGTTGGTTGTGTGAAGCAGTGGGGGTGTTCGCTAAAATTTTTCCTAAGCTATCTCTACTCCTACGACGCATGAAAGGAAATATTTTTGGTTGGTTTTTTGTTTCTTTTTCCCCACACTGAAAGTACCTGCAAAAACTAAAATTGTGAGAAAAAAACAAATTGCAACTAGTTGAAATGAACTTGCTGAATGGAAATTTGCAAAATTGAAAAGGAAAGCAAGGAAATGTAGAACTACAAAAGAAATGACTAGTCTACTTTTGCCGAAATAAACTATTAGCAGAATGTTGCAATAGGAAATAGAAGAAAGTAGTAATCATAGAATACTCTGATGCTTCCCTGGAAACGGTGTCAAAAAGTGGTGAGTGTTAGTATTGTAGCAAGAATGTTGCAACTCCTGGGCTACCAAATTTACTTTTATCAACTCGGTGGTTCGTAACAAACTTGGAAGCATCAGTGCTATATGCACAAGTACTAGTTCTCACTGCAGGACGTCACTTGGTCAGCTAGCACGAGATCACTAGGAGCTCAAGCTAACTTCTATAGATTTCAAAAGAAGCTCTATGTGTGATGACAGGAAAGAAATATTACTCTACATATGCTATTTTAACTTCAGAAAGGAGAAATACTAGAATGTAAAGCAAATCCTAGTAAACCCTAATTAACAAGCTAATTCTACTTTTTCCAAAAACGCTATGCAAAACCTTGAAAGAAATGCCATTACCTACTCAAGGAAGCAAACAACATCTAACCATGTTATTTCTGGAATTAAATAAGCAAAAAACATATTTTTGGATTTTTATGTGAATTTAACATGCATCTAATTTATTGTGTGTGAGTGTGGCAGCGAACAGGTGGCGTTAAAGGGCTGTTTTGGAGCTTGGGAGGATGTAGGATGGTGTGGATGGGCCATAGAAGGTCTTAGGTGGCTTCTAGAGGCTTTTACCACACTTTTCCTTCAAAAGAAAGCCTACAAGAAAAACTACAGGATGTCACAGGAAAACTACAGGAGGAAAACACGGAAACTACAGGAGGCCTATAGGAGGAGGCCGAGAGAAATTTTCGCTGTTTTGAGTGTGTGAGAGTGGGTGGAAAAGGTGGATGAAGCTTGGAATGAGGTGTTAGGGTGCCTAAGGTCTACCCTAAATCACCAGGAGAGAGAAAGATGATTGGGTTTGCTCAAGGAGAGAAAAAGAATTTCTATGAAAAATGAAGGAAACTAGGGCCAAATTGAGGTGAGGTTTGGGAAACCTATAGGGCATGGATCAGATGGAGGGTGTGATTTCTAATAATTTGGCCTAGTAATGGAAGAGGTCTGCTGCATAGAAACTAATAGTAAACAAAGAAAATTAAGCAACCAATGAAATGAGTGCATCCTAGGAAAAAAAGAGTTTTGCATTAAAATGGCCTAAACTATGATGTATAGAAGTAAATGTTGGGAAACATTGTAAGAAATGAAAGCATGCAAGAGGACTATTGAAAATCAGGAAGTGAAAATGATAAATAATATCTAAAGCAAAGACAAGGACTATCAACCTATTAGAGAGCTACAAACACTAGAAGTCCTAGGAATGAAGAAAATCCATGTTTTTGGAGCAACAAGAGAGCCTTTGCCTCAAATCATGGTCCCAAAGGGAGGAAGAGAGGCCAAGGCACTATTTCTAGCCTTTTGAATCCTCTCTGATCACTGCTTAACCTACTATAGAAAGCACAAATGGATGCAAGCTACTAAATCATCAAAAGCAACCTATTCTTAACCATAAGAGAAATACATCTAACAACAAACTAATCTACAAAATGAGGTAAAGCATACAAATACAAGTAAAGAGAATCCTGGTTGCTTGGATTGGGCCCTAACCCAAGAGCTTTATCCCTCTGAGGTAACTTAGTGCTAGCTCAAAAACGATTCCATCTTCATTATAAAAAAATAGAAAGATTACATAAAACTGTCATAAAATAGTAAGCTCGAAATTTCAGCAGAGTTTACCCAAGCAAAAAAGTCGACCCTAGTGAAGCCCTAGGCCTCTCTACTTATACATATGAAGCTACCAATAGCTTCCTTAAAATCAGGGAGGCTTGGCTCCCAAAACTTGAGATAACTATCAATCATCTTCCACTTTCTCAGCTACCTTCTAGTGCATGATTCAGCTGCTTGTACTCCAAGCTGAATGAAGGGGAATTCGAAGTGAGGAGCAATAAATGAGGGGGATTCCATCCTATAAGTCCTCTCCTTTGTCTACTTCGAGTTATTGTTGTAGTTTGAACACTATATCCTTGACTTTGACCTCGAAATCCATCAATAATCTACATTAAATACATGTTAGACCACATGGCATAATAGTTAACTCAACTCACCCTATAAGCATAAATATAATTATAGAATCATACAATAAGCTAAGATAATGGTTGATTTGACTAGGTTAGGAGGTAAAATGAGCCCATATAATTACCCATTTATGAGGCTCATCATTGAGTTAGGACAAAAATGCTGGAGAGAGGTGGTGGAGACTTCATGTTACCTAGTCAACAGATCACCTTCATCAACGCTGGAGGATAATACTCCACAACAGGTATTTAATGGTAAGAAACCTTCTCTTTCACATCTGAGGGTATTTGGATGTGATGCATATATACAAGTTCCAAACGAGAAAATAAAGTTGGATAGTAAATCTGAAAGGTGCATCTTTATTGGGTATAATGAGTGTTTAAAATGTTATAATATTTGGAACCCAGAAATAAGGAAGGTTGTATACAACCAAGATGTGGTGTTTAGAGATTTTGAAAGATGTTATTAAACATGAATTCCTACCAAAGGAACCTGAGAATATAGCGTTTGAGTTGAAGGAGGAAGAATCAAGCTCTACAGTAGAAGAGGAATTAGAAGATGAAGAGCCACAAACTCCAACTATGAGAAGATCAATTTGAGAAAGAAGGCAACGAGAAAGGTATAGTCCGTATACTTTCTATTCAAAATTTTCTTTATATATTATTGATGATGATCCTAGAACTGTGAGGGAAGTAGTAGATTCAAAGGATGGCAAACGCTGGAAAGAGGCCATGTTGATGAAATTGCATCTATTCACAAAAATGAGGCTTGGGATGTGATGGAGTTTCTAGCTAGAAGGAAACCTGTTGGTAGAAAATGGGTGTTTAAGAAGAAGATGAATGCAGAAGGAAAGGTGGAGAAATACCAAGCTTGGTTGGTAGAAAAATTTTATTCCCACGTGTTGGGAATTGATTTTGGTGATATTTTTTCTTTTATTGCCAAGGTAGATTCTATTAGATTAATTTTATTTGTTGTTACTACTTTTGATTTTGAGGTAGAATAGATGGATGTGAAGTCATCATTTCTTCATAAGGATCTAGAAGAAGAGATCTACATGAAGAAACCTAAGGGTTTTGTGTTGAAGGGTAAGAAAGAACTGGTATGCAAGTTAAAAAATTCTATGTATGGGTTAAAATAGTCACCAAGGATGTGGTATCAGAAATTTTATGCATTTATATGAGGACTTGGATTCACCAAAAGCAAAGCAGATCATTGTGTGTATTTTAAATTAATTGGTGACCATGTTATTTATCTGGTCTTGTATGTGGATGATATGTTGCTGGTTGGAAATGACAAAGAAATTATCCAGGATTTGTAGAACCAATTGTCCTCCAAATTTGACATTTAAGATCTTGTTGTTGTAAAATATATTTTGGGCATGGAAATTAAACGAGAACGGGAAAAGATGAAGCTCTGGTTAAATCATAGGAAGTATGTCGAGACAATATTATAGAGGTTTAATATGCAAGATAGTAAACCAGTGAAGGTTGCTATTCCTGTAGGTGTAAAGTTATATGTTAAACAACTTCCCAAGACACAAGAAGAGGAATAGGACATGTCGTGTATTCCATATGCAAGTGTAGTCAGTAGCCTGATGTATGCAATGGTCTGTACTAGACTAGACATTGTACATGTAGTGGGAGTATTGAGAAAGTTTATGTTAAAACCAGGGAAGGAGAATTGGACATCGGTGAAGCTGGTTTCAAGTATTTGCAAGGAACTAATGATTATGGTTTGTGCTACCAAGGACGAGATATTCTATAGTGGCACTTTCAACTACAGAAGTAGAATACATGACAACCACTTATGCAAGCAAGGAAATAGTCTGGTTGCAGAGATTGTGTTCAAGTATGGGGTTAGTAAATCGAGCTATAAGGATAAAAAGAGATAACCAAAGTGTAATTTTCTTGGCAAAGAACCCTAGTTATCATTCAAAGACAAAGAAAATTTATGTTCAGTATCACCTTGTGAGAAATATGGTTGAGGATAAAAAAATGTCGTTGGTAAAGGTGGACACTTTGAAGAATACTGTAGAGGCATTGACAACGTTTATGAGCACTGAGAAGTTCTCTTGGTGTGGAAAAACAATGGGCGTTGTAGGGCTGGACCAATGACTAAGCTCTCCCGTGGCCCCTTGTGGAAAGAAAACAACATGTGGGATAATGTTGGGTGTGTGTTATATTCTTTCTATGACTACCCCATGCACATGCAGGTCGGAAGGCGAGCTATAGCTACCCCCTACATTGTGTCAGACATAACAGGGTTGTCACACGGGGGGTGGTAGGCTCCACAATGCGTTGTGTCGGGTGTAAAAGGGGGGTCACAGGGGGGTGGTATCCCCCCTGTATGTTCCATTAGGCACAACAAGGGGGTCACAGGGGGGCGTTAGCCCCCCTTTACGGAGTCTGAGGTAGTGCATAGAGAATTTGTTTTGGACCCTATATTAGGTGGGTAGGCCTACCTATGGTCTTTCATGGATTTTGCACATGGTTTTGGGCATGATGGTTTTCTGTCCATGGTATTTTGTAGATCTGGTCATGGGAGCAATAGCTATGTTTTAATACAGGGTTAATAGATTGGGGTTTATGGATGTTTCGACATGCATATATATGTATTATAAAAATTAAAGGAATATAATAAAAAATCAATTTGGTAGTCCTAGTTTTGGGATCCAGGGGAAAATCTCTGTGTATAT
>APFE030092972.1:33214-78215 GCA_000404065.3 Pinus taeda
AATAGTTTATTTAATTATTATTAAATAAATTACTATGTATTATAAACATACACTCAAATGATTTGTTTATATAACTTATAACTTAAAACTTTATTAATGGTTAAATTAACAATTATAATAACTAGATAGTCCAACCAATTCTATTACCTATAAATGTTGCATTTAATAATAATGTACATAGCGCTAATATATTATATATTATCAGCAACATTTATAAGTAATAAAATCCGTTGGCCCAATGAACCCAGCTCATTAATATAATTGTTAGTTTAATTATCGTTATATTAACAATTTGCTTAAATTGGTACTTATAATTGCTAATATAATTATTTCGTAAATTAAAATCATATTAATTTTAGTTATATTTATAATAAATTGTATTTATATAATAATAATTTAAATTATAATTTTTGCAAATTAAAAAATATTTAAAATTTATTTTTTTTCAAAAATAATATTAATTATTTCAGTTTTTTATTATCATTATTTTATAATAATTTTTA
Source organism: Pinus taeda (assembly GCA_000404065.3). Taxonomy (NCBI): domain Eukaryota; kingdom Viridiplantae; phylum Streptophyta; class Pinopsida; order Pinales; family Pinaceae; genus Pinus; species Pinus taeda. The sequence continues at coordinate 33,718 of APFE030092972.1, forward strand.
AAATTTTATTAAAATTATTTTAAAAACTATCCTATATATATAACTTAATATTTAAAAACAACATCAAAATCTTTTCACCATCCATACAAAGAACAAACATTCATCAACTCGTACAATAGCGGCAACCCTCCCCTAGAAGTCAACTCCATCCCATTACGGGGTTTAGAAATACTTGATGATACTTATTAAATATATATACTCCATGATACCTATTAAATATATACACTTCGTTCTACATATTACATATCTATACAATTTTATTATACATATTTCTCATACTTCATTAACTTTATTATACATATTTTTTAGGGCGGAAATTTTTTAAACATGATATTTTTAATGAAAATTATTATTTTTAATAAAACTCTCAATTGCTAAATTTTCTATTTAAACGCTTTGTTATATTTCATTATGTATCTATAATGGGATAGTACTCAAAATCTAATTTTAATTTTAAAATACTATAATATTTTAATGAGCATGCTATATATAAATTATTTTAAGAGAGAAAATAAACTTATTAACCTAAATTTTTATACTCTTAATAACCGATCCTGAATTCAAATTGATATGAACTTTTATATTTATTGGGTTAAAGAATTATGCGATAATTTTAAAAATTAATGAACTTTTATAGTTAAAGGGAGTTAAAAGATTTTAAGGTGAAAAAAACTATTGAAAAGTTAAAATGAAAAAATTAAATTTAAATAAAAATAAAAGGATATAAATTAAAAAATTATTTTAATGAGAAAATTGTAAATTTAGTTAAAAAAATTAATTTAATGAGAAAATTGCAACTTTAGTAAAAATAAAATTTAGTTTAATGAGAGAATTGTAAATTTAGATGGGTAGATGAGTATGTCATGGGGTGTGTGAACTTTGATTTATGTTCTATGTAATTTCAAAAATATATGATTTCAAATTTTACTTAATCAATTTAGGAATAAAACGGTGGTTTTGACTAACCTAAAATATTTACTAGAATGAAGATTAATGTGAAAATTATGATAAGATTAGATCATTAATTGAAGTAATTTAATTCATATTATAAAATCTAACAATACTTAGATAAGTATAATGTTTCTTTTTCACTATGGTTGAAACACTTATGTAAAAATAGATAACACTCAACACCACTAAGCACATGATGTCATATTAGTTGTAATGATAATTCCCACAATAAAAGGTCACGTTTAATAACATATATCTATATAAAGAATTTAACAAGTACACTTTTTAAATCAAAATTATTAACCATAAGTAGAAAATTGTTACATGTTCCATTAAAGTTCAGCAATCAAATTTACAAGAAGCTTGACATGTTTAGCTTTGCACTCTAGAAGAGCTTCCTGAAAAAGATAAGATGACAAAGGAAAGAAAAAAAACAAATTGGAAGTTGTAGAGTATTGTTTGCATAATCTCCATGCAAGGATACAACACCGTTATCAAAGCTAAGGCATAGAATATATCATTTAATGGTATTGCATAGTTGAAGATCAATTCCTACACTTTGAAAAATAATAGATGTTACATAAAAGAAGGTCTTGTTGACCTATTTGCTAATACCCATTTTATAATGAACACATTGTTCATTACAAAGCATTGCAATTTGACCTAAATTTTCAGCATCAGTCACCATATTTCCCTGAACCTTGCCATTTGTAAAACATTTTTTTAGTTATGTCCTATGAAGGCTATTAATGGGTCCACTAACTAGTGTGCACAAGGGTTATAAGGATGCTTGATGTATCTATTATAACAACATTATCTATCTTGCTTCAATTGTTATGATGCTTGTTCATGATTAGTATTGTCCATTTATGCATTCGATACGATGGTAAAGGTTGATGTTGATGATATTCTCATGGTGGTTTCAAGACAATATGACAATTTGGTGTGAGATGTCACTATGACATTATTTTTCTATAAAATACTTGCAAGCAAAATTTGATTGACAAATGTTAGTAAAAACATTAACTAATTCTTAAAATACTATTCTAAGTGATTATTGGTCCATGAATGATTTCAATGATGTGTAGTTATATGTGTGTGTCGCCATATCCAATGCATTTTATCTCTTCTTATAGATTGATCTTTATACGTACAAAGCAAAGAGTTGGCATGCATGCAAAAGAAAATTCAAATATGGAATATATTACAACACGATGAGTAATTGATGAATATAGAGTGTTGAGGGTGGTGGAAAATGATTAGTCATTAGATATGGTCATAAGTGATATAAAACTAAGATTTTGATCTCACTCTCAATAATTGATTGAATTATGAAATGACAAAGGATTTGCTTGAGGGTCACAACTTGGTTGAGAAGTCCCATCTAAATTTGATATGGAAAACATTCAGTGGAGTTAAATTTAGTATACATAGTGAGATAATATGACATACCTCCTTGAGAATAATAATAGATATCCATTTATGTATTTTTATATATAGAGACCATTTTTGTAGTAAACAAGCCCCATAGTGTGAGCACAAATAATATAAGAAGGCTTACTAGAAAGTTCCACCCTCTAGAATGTTCTAGGGATGTGGATAATATAGTAAACAAGTAGAAGCATTGTAATAGACATATGGTGAATAATATTTTTAATTGTATCAAGCATTTCACAAGGAGTTCATTCCTTCCTTAAGGAATGATATATAGTGGTACCCATCTTAGGGGTTTTATCTATATTTTGTGTGTTCAATCTTTTGCGAATGATTGATTCTATCACTAAAGTGTAAGGGTATTCTTCATATTGTATTTTCATATCTGTTGAGGTACACAACAGTAAGCCACTTGTGCATAGACTACAACAACCATTGAATGTTGATTCTTGTACTCTTGTGCATGAGTAATATTGTGATATTGTAGGGAGACATCAAGACCTTTATGCGTTTAATGAGTTCATTGTGAGTGGAAAAGGAAGTTTAGCCTTGTGATGATGGAAGACTCTCTTTGCATTATTTATTTCTTATTGAAACGTGAGCCTTTGATCTTACAAATTGAATCTCTGTTCTTGAAAAAGCTATAATTAATTCATGCATATACAAACTTTGGTTTTCAATGGAGTGTGAATTTAAAAATTTACCCTAAATCTCTTAAATATAATATACTTTAATGCAGATAAAAGATAAACATGAATTAAATGTTATATTGCATGTCTTCCTAATGCTTTCATGATGATTGATAGTGGTTTTGTGCAAATACCTCTACATACAACTTTTTCATTGCAATTCATTCATTTCCCATTCCTCTTTTAACTTTTATGGACAAAAGACCTATTTCCATAATTCTATTTCTATGGCTAGAAAAATTTTCCGATCACTACGGCTAAGGGCCTCTTATTCGTTTCATCATTCAGTTGGATTGAAATTGCTTGCGAACATATGAGCTAATCTCAAATTTAATAATAAGCATTTACTGTAAAAAAAAATATAAATGAAAATGCAAGTAAATAAACTTTTTTAAATGAATGATTTTTTGAGCAAAATGAAGCAGTGAAGTGGTGGACGAATTCAAATGACACAAGGGTAGGGATGACAGATTTCTAACGTATGATGTCTCGCCCGTCGTAAACAAAGCTTGGGTGAGGAGGAGGGTGATTCCGAACTAGCACATCGTAGCCTGAAGCCTCATCTCACTTTCAAAATATGTGAGGAGTTGTGGCCATGAAAATTTATTTATGACGTTTTATCTAGTTTTAAGATGAATTAGATTATTAATTCTAAAGCATATGGTTGAATTTATTTTAATTCTAGATTTGGGAAATATCCTAAAATTTGATTAACAAAAATAATTGGCTTTGCTACATCAAATTTCAAGAGCTTATTTCCATTGTAGATTTGGGGGATATCCTAAAATTTGGCTCACAAAAATATTTGATCTTGCTATATCTAATTTTAAAATATTCCCGAAATCTACAATTAAATTAAAAATACTCATATCGAGCTACTTTTTTTTTCACAAAGAAAAAACAAACCACTTTCATTATAAAACAAAGGTCATTCCATGTTACAAAATGAGACCCCAAATGGCCAAACAATCAAGCCTGAAAATGAACCGCAAAAGGAAAAGCACCCATGCAACATACAAAGACTACGATCCGAAATAGCAAACATAAAAAAACATATTGGACACAGAGAAAATCACAAACCTTAATGATGCAAACCCACCAAAGGGAGCCAAACAAAGCCATACCAGTGCAAGGATTGCAAAAAAGAGACAAAAAACGGGATGATATCAGATAAGAGAGAAGGCCCCGGAGCCACAGGCCATTCCACTTACCAAAAAATTATAGTAGATAAAACTAGATAGCATCGAAACTCCTCTCTTTGAGAGGTTCTCTTCCACGCTATTCTATTCCTAAAAGATATGGGAGAACGATATATTCTTGAAGGAATCCTTGAAGGCCAAGATTTGTTGTTGCCAATGGAATAATGAAGTGATTGCCAATGTTGACCTACCTTGCACCCAATTGATGGTAGATTTGGAGTCCCCAACAATCATAATCTCATCGATGGCAAGCCAAGACACAAGCTTCAACACCCCTCAAAGGGCCACCACCTCATCCATGCAATTGAAACTAAAGCTCCCCAGTAAAAAGAATTAGAATACTTTGGAATGGTGAATCAATGCCACAACCACATGCACCTCTAGAAGATGCTCCATCAAAGAAACCAACAGAGAATGAATAATCAATTTCTTTGAGATTAATTTGGTGCCTATGAACTTTAAGCATCAAAGACCAATCTCTATAAAATAGGCAATGATTTTTCAAACTAGTGGTCTTCACCTTAGGGTGTTGGTTCTCAAAAATGTATTTGTTCATGCAGACCCATATACCCGAAATAATGTAGAGTGGAATTTCCCTAACTTCTCTCTAATGAAAACACTAGTTAGCTAAGCACGCTGCAATAAAATATCTTTCCACCGCCTGATTGACCTTGAGGGCTTTTGAGACCTCCTCCCAAACTGCAATTGCAAATGGGCAATGTAAAAATAGGTACTTAACTTCCTGAGGGGCCGGTCCACATAGAGGACACCATCCCGAACTCTGAAATCCTTTCTTTAGAGGGTTATCCCAAGTTAGTATCCGGTTACGGATAACTAACCAAGAGAAGCATTTGATTTTGAATGGGACGCCCCTCTAGCTACCTATCTATACGACATTTTATACTCATACAGGCCATCCAATCTGTTAACTACCCAGCTATGCAGCATAGACAGGTCGATAGACACGGGTGAGGGACACCGTAAACCCGTGGATCTCGATAGATTCAGCAGTTTATGGTCGTATTTGGCAATATGGTGAAATATAGCGTGCTGAGAATTGTAAGTTCGTTGTTGATCATGAGCTGTTGGATTCTTTTTTGAATTCATGATGTGGGCCACTTTGCAGACATGTACAAGTCGGCTGCTCTGGAATGATGGGCACTCTCAAATATTTCTCAATTGGAGTTGCATATATTCTAGACGTTACTGGTACGGCCGAGAAATGTGTTTGCACTCATGTTTGTTCTTTATTGAGGTGGTAACAAGTAAAAGAGGCGTGCATGATCATTGTAAAGCGCAGAATCATGGGGACTCTCCCTGCTCCGACCGAGGTACAATATGGCATGTGATCCAAGATGAAAATGAAGGCATGGGAGTTATAAATGTGGTGCCTGCTAGGTTTGGAGTGGTGAAAATGATTTGGAAAAAAGTAGTAGAGAGTTGTGGAGTGGACAAAAATTAAAATGATTTCAAAGATGTTGAATGCGGTGGGTGGTTCACGATGTTTTACTCAACTCATATTATATTAAATTTAGGTATCCAAATTCAATTAAAAAAAATAAAAATAAAAATTGAACAAAAATATATTTTAGTTGCCACTTGATTTTATTTGGAGATTGCGTTGAGATTTTGATTTATGTCACTATTTGTTTTAAATTGTTTCAAGGAATTTTTGTTGTGGATATTTTGAAGAGAAGTTTTGAGGTTGATGGTGAAGTGGATTTATTTTATAATGTATATATGGGTATTTCCAAATTCTTGTAATTGGTCTTATGATAGTTTTTCAAGATTATATCTATCTTATTTTGATATTTTTTATTCATTTTGAAGTATTTGATTAAGCATAATTTAAAATATTTTTTTCAAAACTCAATTTTTATTCCTACCAAAATTACTTAAAGATTATATTATACATAAAGTGTTCTTTCTCTAAAAGAGATCATAAGTCCAACATCAAAGCTTCTAATTCATTCATATGATAATGCACTCTCCCTTAGAAGGGTGCCAACCCCATCCCAGTGAGGTCTGAATAAGAGATGAAGAGATAGTTCATATTCTCATGATTTTAAATCTCTATTGATCCAAATTGGGTCCACATACGATCATCAAAAGGTTAATGGATTAGGTTAACACAAGCCTCTTAGAAAATCAATAAGTTTGGTGGCAAAAGGAAAGTTTGTGGCTAGAGATGTCGTTGATGAAGTATGGGATGTGATTGGGAGCATGAAGATCTCCAATATTTTTGTGAAGTAATGATGAAAGATTTTCAAAAATTTGTAAGTGAGTGTTAGGTTTTCCAATGAAGTAAATAACAAATAGTAAAATGTCTATGGTTATTTCATCCATTACACATACCTAATCAAGGATGACAAGAGATATCAATGGACTTCATTAGAAAGTTACTAAAATATGAAGGTAAAAATTCATTTTATGTAGTTATTGATAGACTCACAAAATATGCACATTTTTATTAAATTCAAAGCAAATACACAAAAAGCCAATTGGAAGAAGTTTTCATGAAGAAAATTCATATAATTCATGGCCTTCCTAAGTTAATAGTAAGTAACAAAGATCCAAAATACATAGAAATATTTGGAAAGAATTATGAAATATCAGTGCAACAAAACGAACAATGAGTTTTGCATGTCATCCAAAAACAATGGGTCAAACATAAATAGTTAACAAATTCTTAGAATGTTATCTATGTTTTTATCCTTTAGATAAGAAATCTAAGTTGATGAACTCGCTCCCTATGGAAGAAAAGTGTTATAATACTGCCTATCATACATCTACTAAAATGACCCCATTTGGGGCTCTTTATAGGTATAAAGGTCCTAGTATATCATATGTTTTGCAAGATAAGTCCAAAGTAGAGGAAATAGAGGCACATATGGAGAAGACTAAAGAATCGTTAGCAATTCTTAAGGTAAACATTCAAATAGTGCAAAAGTGGATGAGGAAACAAGTAAATCAATATTGAAGTTAAAGAAAAGTTGAGGGTGATTAGGTATTTTTATGACTACAAGCATATAAGAAATCTACACTTAAGCAAAAGAGGAATAAAAAATTATTTCCAAATTTTTATGGATCCTACAATATTAGTCACAAGGTTGGATAAGTGGTGTATGAGTTATATTTTCCTCCTTTCACTCATAGGGGTTTTCATGTTTCTTTCCTTAAAAATGATGTAGGGAAAACTATGCTAGTGCAAATAAAACTTCTAGAATTACATGAGGAAATGTTGATTCTTGAACCAAAATTTTTTATGGATCAAGACTCTCTACCTCTTTAAAATAGAACCATTATGGCATATCTACTCAAGTGGAATAATATGATTCTAGAGGAAACTACATGGGAAAATGAGAAAATCATGAAGAAACACCCTTGAGGGAAAATGTTGTTTAAAAGGTGGGAGGATACATTAAGGCCCTAATAAGAATTCATTATCAATTTATTTTTTATATTAGGATATTGACTAGAATCTTTCATTGTAATTGTACCCTTGTCTTATATATATGTGTGTGTGCGCTGTGTGTGCATATATTAATATATATATATATATATATATATATAAATATATATATATATATATATATATATATTATATATATATAGATATATTATATATATATATATATAGCTATGCACATCATGCGCACACACACACACATGTGAACAAACACGCACACCAAGGGGACATATTCTTAGGATCATTAAAATATTTTATTATTCATTATGTTCATTATAAAAGGAGGTTTCACCGTTGAAGTGGACTACAATTGTTGGTTTCTTATTGTTATCTAAGGAATGAGGTTAATAACAAGGACCCTTTTTACATTAGGTAACTACATGCTAACCTTTTATGATATTGACTAACTACTAAGTAATCAGAGTAGGGACATTAGGGTAGAACACTAACATTCCTCCTCCTTTAAGGATGACGGTATGGAAACTACTATAAATTAGCTAGTGGTTCCTATCTCATGTCTTCTCGCTACATATTTTTTTAGTAAATAAACACTTCCTGAGCTTTACAATGGCATACTCAATGCTCTTTGGTAGCAAATATTTCTTCCAACTAGAGCAAAATGAACCCCTTTTCATCTAGTTCTATAAGGTCAGATTAAACCCAACAACTTGACCCTGCCACCTTCTTTAAATAAGATGCATGAAATACTTGATGGACTTTAGAGTGGGATAGAAGAGCTAATCAATAGAAAACTTGTTTAATGTGTTGGAGAAACTGGGCACACCCACAAAATATCAACATGAGATTGCCATGAAATTTACCTGGAGAACAATAATAAGTATACTTATAATGTTGAAGGAATGAAACACCCGATCCCCTACTATAAAATAATGCTTAGATTGATGCTATTTTGCTTGTTGCTTCACACAATTTTGAGTCATTACTATATTTCCTTTAAGGGTGATATGAATGACTTTCTGGTATGAAGGATACAATTAACTTGTTGAAATTTGGATGTGTTTTGAATATATGAGACCATAAGAAAGGGTTTATATCCACAAACTACTACTTAAGGTGTCATTTTGGTAACACCATTAGAATTGGTATTGTACCACCAATCTACACTAGGTAGTTGCTACGTTATCTATTGTTATTTGTCTAAATAAAAGCATCAAAACTAGGATTTCAAATTCTTCTTAACCATTTTTGTTTGAAAACAAGAATGATATCAATTTGTGCTAATATTCAACTAGTTACACTAGAGTTTAAATATTTCTTCCAAAATTTTCTAATGGAAGTTGAGTCATGGTATGACACAATGATAGTGGGAATACCATATAACCTAAAAGTAAAATCCATGAAAACATAAACAAATAGGAAGGTGTAAATGGGCATGGTTAGGGAAAAAGCAAGCATTTTTAGATAGGAAATCAACTACATACATGATGGTTTATTTGTTGTTCATTATTGAAAGCCCCCCTATAAAATCCGTAGAATTCTAATCTAGATATCTTTTCATGTAGGAAGGAGTTGCAATTCCATATAAATCTAAATTGACTCTAATTTATTCCATTTTCGAGCATCACATGAGGATATACAATTATATAGTTTTTTTCCACGCCTTCCAAAAAGAAAGACAACTTAGTGCATTCACAAGTTTTGTGAAATCTAGAGTCACCCATGATAGGATGTGTATGTAACTCCTCTAATACGCTAAGTTTCAACTTCAAATTATAGATTAGAAATATGTTCCTTTTATATATGATGAGATTAGTATTTTGGGATATACTCCAAACCCTAAGGTTCAGGTTTGTTGAATAATTGACACCAAAAAGCCACTCGTGGGCTAAGAACCCAACCGCGGGGTTTTTGCACCGAAAATGGTTGGGCCAAAACCATGGAGAGATTTGGACACTTGACACTTGGATATTGTAAGGCATCCTTACAGGATAAAGGTGCCACTTGAAGCACCAAGACAGGCCTTGTGGTTTGAGAAGAATTAATATATTTGTGTTTTGTGTTGGATTGTGCAACAAAAGTCAATTTTTCCAAGACTTAGTGATGTCCCCAAGGGCTATTTATTGCATACCATATTGAAAAGTATAAATAGGATTGAGAAGATACCTCATTTCTCACATCAAATGACTATCACATCAAGAAAATACATCAATGATCTAGTCGTAGGAAAAAAGGAGCTCAAGAAAAGAGGAGAAGCAAATGTGTTTGGTAATTTTCATGAATGTTTAAGGGATGAGTTTGCTAGAGTGAAGGCTGAGGCTAGGAGGAATATTTATGGGATGATATTTTGCAACAAGTTGAAGTGTTCTTCTTCTATTTTGAGGTTGTAGATTTCTATGTAATTGGAGGTGTTTGGTTGTCTCTTAGAGAGGGTCAAGGATCCTAACAGTACCTCACTTGAGGCCACATACACAAATGTACAAGCGCATGTGTTTGGAGGAGAAAAAAGGGTGGTTTTCTCTTGGTAACATGTCTAAAACCTATAATATACCCTAGTTACATGTCTGCAGGAAAATTGGTGTCTTTTGGAGGGCCTAATAGGCTAAACAATAGTGTTGAAAGTGATAGAATGGACAACGTGTTAGGGAGGACAGCTGGGAAAGAGAATCAAAGTCTTTTTGAGGAGAATTGGGGTTATTGTTGTGCCCAAACTAGACCTTAGAAGTTTCAAAAATGTGGAGCTCAAGAGGAGCAAAAGAAGGTTACATAATAAGGTATGTGATCCTCTTGAGTTGATGTGATTTTCTAGTGGATCATTGTCCTAGTTTAGGACAAAATTTGGAGGTCATCCTAAGGCTATAAGGAGGGAAGCAAGTAGATGAATCTAGGAGCCCTAAGTAAAGATCAAAGAAGGAAGTGTTTTCTGCTAGGATAAGTAGATTCAAAGGTTGTTGAGGATTGATCTTTGAAGGACAAAAGAAGAAGGTCAAAGGGAGTAGTTTGACTAGCCTTGTATTGCTTCTAAGAGAAGGACATCTACAATAGAAGTGGTAGAAATATGTGCCCTAAGTTTGTCTTCATTGGGAAACACATGAAGGTAATAGTGGGAATAATGTCCCTAAGAGTTATGTCCTTGAAGGACTAAGGAGCAGTTAGTGGGCAAGAAGTCCCAAAGGTGTTGACTTCTTGAAGGACAAAGAAGCAACAAGTAGGAAGATCTGAAGACCTTGTGATTTGGATCATTGATGGATTAATGAGGAGCCAGAGTGCATATTGGAGCTATGTTCAATGGCCTAAAGGAGTTGGTTCATTGATAGAGGTAGGTGTTGGCATTATGGCTAAAGTGTTGTCCTTGATGGCAACCCATACAGGTGATGGATCACTGTACAACAAGTCAATAGCAAACATTGATGAACAGCTCTCAAATATTGAAGAAAATAAGGAGTACGCAGGCACACCGTTCAAAAGGTGCGTACACGCAGGCATGTCTTATATAAAGTGCGTACATACCCGCAGGTTACCCATTCATGGGGTGCGTACCCCTAGTGCACACACTTCAAGACAGTTAAGCACCCACACATGGGGTTTTCTCATGGTATTTAGCCGTCGGTATTGTGTTATCATGGTTTGGCCTGTGGTATTGTTTATTTTATTATTATTATTGAGCCCCATGATCCTTGATTTGAGGAAGAGCTTGCCTATATAAAGCAAAGGAGATCATTTGGCTTAAGCATGTTTTGGTTGAATATCTTATGAGGGTAAGATCTAGTCTATATCTAAATAAGGCGAATCTACTGATGGACTAAGATCTCTTCGGCGCATGTTCAGATCCATAGATCTGACTGTCTGGGTTCTTTCTGAAGTCTTGAAATCATCTATGCCCTAAGGTACGCAGGTACAGTGAGCGAAAAGTGCGTACATACGCAGGAGCGAAGAGTTTCAGGTGCGCCAGTACGCAGGCACAGAAGAGTTTCAGGTGTGCCGGTATGCAAGCACAGAAGGGTTTTAGGTGCGCCGGTACGCAGGCACAGAAGGGTTTCAGGTGTGCCGGTACGCAGGCACAGAAGGGCTTCAGGTGCGGATGACCACAGGCAGTTCAATGGACTCAGAGCGAGGTACGCAGGCTGACAGTTGAGCAGGGTGCGTACTTGTATGCAGGCTAGCAATTGAGCAGGGTGCGTACTTGTATGCAGGCTAGCAGTTGAGCAGGGTGAGTACTATATGCAGGCAAGGAGTTGAGCAGGGTTACGTAAGCAGGCAAGCAGTTGAGCAAGCTGCTTACTTCTCTTGAAATCCATGTTTATCCTTGCTGTGTTCTGGGTGTTGAAGTAATGTCTAGTTTCTGGTATTATGATCTTAATGACAGCCGTATGAGAAGTGATTGAGTATATCTTTATGTGATCTGATGAACTAGATCTGATTGATGACTCTCATTGTATATGTATTGATCTAGTGATTGAGTGATTTAGAAAGTTGTTTGATTATGAGCTTCAATGTGGTTATTGGGTCCAGTATGAAAATTGGATGAAATGTGGCCCTTTCAGATTATGTGTTGTGCTTCAGTGTATCCAGTGTGAAAATTGATGAAACGTGGTACCTGGAGGAGAGAAGGTTGTAGGTCAGCACCTACGTACTAGTATCTAAGCTAGTACAAGAGCTAAAGGAAATCTTTTGGAGCATTGTAGCAGGTAGTAGCCTGCGTACTAGTAAATGGATCAGCTAGTACAAGAGCAAAGGGGGTTGTAGCTCCCGTACTGGTATAAGGCTGCACCAGTACAAAATATTGTAAAAGGATTTTCTTATTAAGAAGAAGATTGAGATGACTTGCAGCAGGTGGTTTTCTCCCGCATTGGGTTTCCACCTTATATCATGGTGTTCATGTGTGTGCCTTATGTGTGATGATCTATTCTATGTTACTGCATCTGTTAACTGATAATATGGTTGATAATGTTCTAATGCACTCATTGAAGATCAATTAACTTAATCGTAAGAAGTTGTGGAAGTTGCATATATGAATCTGGTTATGAAAATGAAAAAGTTTTATTAATGTGATAATACTGATTCACCCCCCCCTCTCAGTATTATTTAAGTGATAATGTTTGAAGGGACAGCCGTAGGAATTGAACATTAGTATTATGGAATTTATTTTTGTTACGCAATTAACATGGCAATCAAAACAATGCATAACAAAAATCAACCAGTACTCAGAAAGAAATACGGTGGTAGCCAAGAAGGAAGCAATCAGCATAGCAACAAAGAAATATATATGACAGTCAAAGGATAAACCATGATGGTATTGTGGGTTGGTTGCAGGACAGCTATGAACCATATGGACGGCTCCATTCAGCAGTTCAATGGTTATGCACGGCATTCCAGTCAAAAGGAAATGGTAAAAACGTTTTAAAAAGCACAGAAAAAAAGCCATGTTGCATTCCGGCCAGAGCACAACTAAACAGTATAATGGTCAAAACGTTTTGGTAAAAAAAACCCTGTACAGCTACAGTAAATTGTAAAAACGTTTTGAAACAAGCAGAAATAAACCCTGTGCATATTAACAGCAAAGAAATCTGCCATTGTGGATGCTCAGAACCGTAAGTTTGTTCCCATCAGAGCCGTTTGAGGCTCAGGCAAGACGATAGATGCGAGAACAAAAACGTTTTGATAGCTGATGATAAAAATAGTTGAGATCGTGTAGGTAAACTAATGGAGATAATGCTAAGCCGTAATTTATACAGAGAATCCCTCAGATTATGCGGTGAAGTCTCAGTGAAGGTAAGCATCAAAATTAAAATCAAATCCCAGATTTCGTATGCATAAAATCCTCTGCCACCTGGATTTTGAGATACGCTGCCACATGCTGCTTTATTGGTTTGAAATGCTGAGAGAAGATTTTAAATTGAAATTGTCTTGCCTACACGATAAGCCAACAAATTCCAGGAAATCCGGAGAATGAGAAGGAACATAGGTTAATTGAGCCACGTTGCAGAGGAAATCACTACAGTTCATCACAGCACTACAGTTCATCACAGCCAGGTAAATTGATTCTCCATGCAATCGCCAAGTTTATTAGATAAAACAGAGTGTTTGCATGATGACATCTTCAGATTAATTTCACGAGGAATGAGTTGTTAGCTGTGATTCCGGTTCTCCATGCAATAAATTGTTTATTATGGTTTGGCTGCATGCTGAAATAATGAATGAAACGTTTGAGTGAATTTTTGAAATTGCTGAGCCGAAGTCTACACCTATCCATGCGTTTTATGATCAAATAGTCACGTTCCATTTTGATGCATGAAGGGAATGGATCTTTAAAAACACAGCGTGCGCTGATGTTTAAAGATTTGCATTCATATTTGCCAACGATTTTCAATAAATTTGTAGAATCCATGGCTTTGAGACTCTTCCATCAGTAAGCCGTAGGGTGTTTTAAATGCAGTTTAAAAATGGAAAATGCAGTAATTGGGCCATGATACAGAGGGATCACGCCACTTCTTCAACAGCAGTCAGGTATACTCCATGAAATCGCTGAGTTTGTTAATAAAATGAAGGATTTACACAATGAGTTTAATTGCACAGGCAGTGGGCTTAATTGCACAATCAATAAATGGTGACATAGCTGGAGATTAAAAAACGAAATGAACTCAATTATGCATGAAATAAGGGGCTTTGTGTAGTTTTGTAAAACCTATAGCAGCGAAGTTACAGCTACACTTGTTCATTTTTATTTATCAAACAGTGTGACAGGAATTTCAGTTTGATTTCATAATGGAAATGATCAATGAAAATAGTGTACACGGTTCATAATGAGAAAATCAATTCATTGATTATAAGAGCGGAGTGTTGACAAACAGGGACAATATTGCTGCAAAGGCAGAGACAAAGGAGTTTTTTTTAATTTTGATAAAACAGAGGATGGAATATAAGAAATAGATTAATAAAAACATGTTGATTATGTTTTTATAATCTTTTTATATCAAAACTTTGTTCATATTTTTTAGGATTGGTCTCATCTCTTTGTCAAGAGCATTAGAAAAGAGGTAAGTAGGATATTGAATAAGCATTTGAAGAGAGAATTTGATTTCAAATTTGATAATCATGGAATTTTAACTAGTTCCGGAAATGCATTTCATCCATGTATGGGCACAGTAAAAATATTTGAAACAGAGAGGGGATTTTTGATGAATTTTGGCAAGACACAGAAATTGAAGGCAGAGAAGAATGATTTTTATTTTCTAGATTTCGATTTTTGGGGAATATTATGTAGCTGAGCATAATTCTGATTGCCTTGTAGGTTGATTTTCATTTTCCAAAAATCAATTACTCAAAAGGTAGTGAATGAATGAGTGGTTATGTTGCATGCAGTGGTTACCTTGAGTAAATCTCCAGCTTTCAATTTTTGAGAAGGCACAGAAGGTGAATTTGAAAACGATTATTCAAATTTGTGAAAATTGCTCATTTGAATAATTTGATTTCAATTGATTTCCAATCAATGGATCATAAAATTTTATTCAGTCCTAGAAAGGCATTTTGATTTTTGAAAGCCACTATTTTTCGTTGCCTTTTTCTGAGTAAAATAACATGAAATTTGAAAAACAAAAACATGGGTTTTCTTCAAAACGAGCCTAATTAGACTCCATGGGAACAGGTTTCTCAAATTCATTTTTATTTGGGATATTGTTATGGTTCTTCCAACCCATATTTTGCAGATTGCATGGGTAAATCAGTGGCTAAATTGAGAGTGAATGCCTAGACATAAAAAAAGTTGCTTGTTTTAATGAGATGTAAGGGAAACTAGATATTGGATGCTTTGAGTAAAATTGTTGATTTGAGAGGGACATGAATCCTGTGTCGGAATATATTGCCAAATTCAAGTTTTATTTGTCGTCTGAAGCTGCTCATCCAGAGTAATATATTGGTAAAGGAAGTCATCCACAAGAAAAGAGTAGAAGTACATGAAAGCATAGATATCTTTTTACATGTAGCTCAAGGGAAAGCTTCATCTTCAAGGGACAAAGCCATTGGTAGAACAGTAAGGGAGGTCAGCATACAGAGGCAGAAGATCAAGACAAAGACAAGCATTAGGACATGCTTGAAGATCAGCAAGGGAGAGATGTTGGACCTGAGTTTTGGTCTATTTTTGCTTAGGGAAACCTACTTAATCCTTATATTTTCCATCCATTTTCCATCACATCCATCTCATTTTGATGTATTTTATGCATATTCAGGTGTTTAATTTTAATTTTGCAATTTCTAGAAGTTTTTATGAAAATTGAGTTTCAAGTGCAATTTTGGACTGAATCAGAATTCTCGTAATAGCTATGTGGATGACATGTTTGCAGGACACTTGGGCTCGAGTTTGATGCATGGATGGACAGCTTGGGAACTAAGGACTAAGCTAAATCCACTTGGTTCGGCCAGAACAAGCTTTATTAGGCCTGGTCAAGGCTGGTCAAACATGACTAGTCACCAGAAAATCCCTATGAAATAGGGCAGTTTTGAGATTTTATGGGATTGACCATATTTCTTGGGATGAATTGGATGAGTTCGACTTAGATAGGTGGATATGAGTAGATATGAGTGTTAGAGATAATATAGATTATTTTGTTTCATTAAACCTCTATTTAAAGCCAAGACTTTGATGGCTTTTAAAAGGAATGGAATTTGTATGTAACTGTTGTATAATTTGAGTTGGGAGCTAATTGAAGAACTTGTTTCATTCCAATTTGTTGTTCATGCTTGGTTGATTTACTAAAGTTGTTGTAGCTGAGATTTCTTCAAGTGTGCAAGGCAAGGGTGGAGGGCCCCCACACCAAGCTAAGTACACTTCTTGGTTTAATTTTCATAGTTTTTATAGACTAGTTTTTGTTTCAAATGTATTTAGATGTGTGATGATTGCTGAATGAATATTGGTTTAATTCTAATCTACATATGAAGGGACACACAAGAATTTAAGTTAAATTCTCCTTCTATTTGATCTTGAACTAAAATTGAATTTCATTCTCCTTTTCTTATTTGAAGTTATCCATGCATTTCTGGTTTGAAGCAATGGTGATTGTGATATAGTAGGATTGTGAAGAAGGACAATATGGACCTCCTTAGTTAGGAGCATCTTCTTCTACATCTTCTGCATCATAAACCATTGTTAATTAGTTCTCTTAGATTTATCTTCATGAATGTAGTATTGTAGGGAAGAACAACCTGGTTCTCCTAAGTTAGAAGCCTCTTCCCTCATATATTACATAAGTGAATTAGAAATTGTTAAAATAGGTTTATATTTGTAATATGCACTTCTTTAAATCTTCAAATTTTGTCTTCTAAACTTGATTATATCTGATGTCCATATACAGTGGATTTTCCTCCAAGTTTTACAAACCCGGATTGATAATTAAATACTTGTGTTAATTTAGTCAATAAATTAGCCCAACAGGCCTGGTATTACTGCCCTGACAAATATCTACACTAACAAGGTTTTACAAAAGGTTCAGCAGATAGCAATCTATATACAAATATTGAAACTGATAAATTGCAAATTATTATTGTTTATGTTGATGATATCATTTTTGGTAGCAATGAAGAATCCATGAGTCAAAATTTTGCTTCAGTAATGCAGCAAGAATTTGAAATGTCCTTGCTTGGTGAACTTACCTATTTTCTTGGTCTACAAGTTCAACAAAATAAAGATGGTATTTTTCTTTCACAAACCAAATATCTCAAATAGATCTTGAAAAGGTACTGAATGGAAGATTCTAAACCTGTATGTACCCCAATGGTAACAAGAGGCAGTCTCAGCTCAAATGATGAATCAGCAGCAATACATCAACCAACTTACAAATCCATGATTGGAAGTCTGCTTTATCTAACAGGTACTCGACCTGATATCATGCATGCAGTAGGAATAGTTGGAAGATTCCAAGCAAATCCAAAGGAATCACACCTTCAAGTAGTCAAAAGAATTTTCAAATATCTTCAAGGAACTCAGGACTTTGGTTTATGGTATCCTAGAGATGCAGATCTTACTCTTAATGCATATACAAATGCAGATTGGGAAGAAAGTGTTGATGACATAAAAAGCACTAGTAGTGGTGCATTCTATATGGGTTCCAGGTTAGTGTCTTGGTTCAGCAAGAAACAAAGTTCAATTGCTTTATCTACAACTGAAGCAGAATATGTGGTTGTTGCATCTTCCTGCACACAACTACTTTGGATGATGAAAACCTTGCAAGAAATTTAGATCACATATACTCCACCCATCTCCATTCTATGTGATAATACAAGTGCCATCAGTATTTCAAAGAATCCAGTCATGCACTCCAAGACCAAGCACATACCCATCAAATACCATTTTCTACGTGAACAAGTGCTTGAACAAAATTTCAAATTGGAGTATGTTCCCTCCAAAAAACAAGTTGTTGATATATTCACTAAACCACTACCCAAAGAAACATTTGAATATCTCAGACAAAAGCTAGGAGTAGTTGTTGCATCATCCTGCTGTTAAATCTAATTTTTTCAGAGAAAGGTTATTATATGTGTGTTTTATGAAGTTGAGTCATGTACACATGCAGGTTTTTGTGGGACAAGGATCGTATATGTTTTTCAGACAAGAAAAACAGTGGGTCGGGCTTTGATATGGGTGCTATGTCTGATGTTGATGATCATAGTCTATTCACATACTCTGTTCATTAATTTTTATCTAACTGACAAAGATGCCTTGATCATTGACTTATTAACAATGTACAAGTAGCACAAGTTCAGGGGGAGCATTAACCTTCACTCACATTCTGCATTGTTGGCATTATGGTTGCTAAGTCTAGTTATGGCTTCTGATATTTATACCTTTTGTTGCTTAAGTCATGTAAAAGTCTAGTATGTGATATGTCTTCTCATACATTTGAATGAGTCCTATTGGACAAATTATGTAATTTGTATCCCCACTTTGCATAAGATGGATGATGTAATTATATTTCTGTCATGTATAAGCAATTGGTATATCCCCACTTCATTGGGTGGATGTGTCAAATTTGGTATATCCCCACTTGGTTGGGAGATGAATGTATGTATGAGTCATTGGTGATAAGAAGGTCATACTCGCATAGTTAAGTTATAGAGTCATGTTACTCTTTTGGAGAATACTTTTGCAGACTCTGCTTGTGATCAGGGGGAGCATGGATGTTTTTCAGTGCATCTCAGCATGTACAAATGGGAGCTCAATCAGACAATTTAGCATGTACTCAGGGGGAGCATGAACAGCATAGGGGAGAGAATATTTTGGTCTACCCTTTGCCCTTGATGTCAAAGGGGGAGAGTGTCTTGGTGTTGTTGTTGCCATCAAGTCCAAAGGGGGAGATTGTTGGCATTATGATACAGGTGTTGTCCTTAATGGCAACTCACTCAAATGAAAGTTCACAGTGTAGTAGGTCAACAACAAAGGATTACAGATCAGACTCCAAAGAATGAAGAAAGAGAGGTATACATTGGTTCACTTTTTCCAAGGCGCGTATACACGTGGTTTAATAGAACAAAAGTAGTGTATATAACATATACACACACTTTCATAGGAGGAAAAGCGTGTACATGTTGGAAAACCAATTTTTTGGTCTAAGGTATTTGATCCAAGGTATTTTGGTCCAAGGTAATTGGTCCAAGGCATTTGGTCTAAGGTATTGACCCTAGGTATTGGGTCTAAGGTATTGGTCCTAAGTAGTTTTGGTCCAAGATATTGAGAAAGTCCTAAGAGTATATAAGGAGGAGAAGATCATTAGGCCATTGTGTGCAAGTATTGAATATCTTCTGAAGTGTTAGATCATATATGCAGGTTATGAGCTTCTAATGTGTTGCTTGATCTGATCTAAGGATGCACCCTTGTGGTTGATGATGGTTGATGCATTGAGATCATAAAGCATTAAATGTATTATCATTATGTGGTTTGATCATGGACAGTCTAGATCTGAATACTGGCACATGTTTTATTCTGTAAATGATATGATCTGGGTATGACTGAAGTCTGGAATGTCTGTGAAGTTTTTAATTTAGCATTTGCAGATATTTGCATTATTTCTCTTTCATAAAAGCGTGTATACACGTTGGTTCGACACATCAAAGTAGCATATAAATTATGAACTATGATGTTTGAAGTTACAGTTGGTTTTGGTTGTTGATGTAGAGTTCTAGGTTTTGCTTTATGTTCTGGTGACAGTGTTCATATTGATTGATTGTGATTTGCTTGAATGATGATGGATGAGATCTAATGATGGATCAGGATCATAATGACCAATCATTATGTGATATGATGGGCTAGATTGGATTGCTGACACATGTTTAATCCTTTATATTTGATGATCTAGGTATGTCTGAAGTCAATAAGTGCAACAAAGCTATAAGTAAGTATTTGCAGATCTATACGTTGGTTCTCTTTGATGAAGTTTTGTATGCATGTTGGTTCGATTGTTCCAAGTTGCGTATACACTCTGATGCATGTTTTTGAGGTTACAACTAGTTCTAAATGATGACAAAGTATTCTGGGTTCAAATATATGTACTGGTTACAGTGATCTATCTGTTCCACTGGATTTGTTGAAGTTGATTAAGTATGAATGAATGGTTCATTCAGTTGCGTCAAAGGTTTAGAGGTTTTTAGTGATTGATTGATTTTGGTTGATTCAAAGAGTGATGATTTAGTTTCAGTGATTGGTTGATGCAAATGTAGTTGATGGTTGTATTGCAATGATGATTGATTCTAAGCTTTAATGTTGTTGATGGGCCTAATATGAAAATTGGATGAAACAAGGCCTTCATGTGTATTTTTGTGTACCAGGAGCATCCAGACTGAAAATTTATGAAACATGTTCCCTAGAGGAAGAAAGAAGGTCATAGCCTTCTGTAGGTCGGCACCTGCGTACTAGTAAAAATATCGGCTAGTACAAGAGCTAGGGGGTTGTATCTCCCTTCCAGTAGAAGCTGGAGAACGAGAGAAGGTTGTAACCTTCTGCAGGTAGAAGCCTACGTATTGGTATGAGTTTGCACCAGTACAATGTTGTAAACAAATTTTCTTATTATTAAAAGAAGACAGAGATGACAGCAGTAGGTGGTTTTCACCGACATTGGGTTTCCACCTTAAATCTTGGTGTTCATGTGTGTTGCTTATGTTTGATGCTTTATTCTGCTTTTACTGCACTATCTAATAAATCTCTGATATATTGGTTTAAGCTCAACACATGATAAACTATCTAAATCACAAGTTCTCTGCATATACACTAGTTTCTTTAAGCACAGTCACATGTACATGCTAGTTCACTTCACTGAAGTAGCATATATAAATCTGTTTGGGAAATAAAATAATTGATTTGATAATACTGATTCACCCCCCTCTCAGTATTATTTCCAACAATTGCCTCATCTACCCACTGATCTAAGTAATAGCGAAGGAGGTATGAGATGATTGTGATGATTTGCTTGGCTCTCTCAGGGAAAATGGAGGATGGATAGGGAGGATTTTTATTGGGTAATGGAGCATCTTTAGTCAAGAAAAGATAAAGGGTTTTGGCACTTCCATCAAAGTCCGGTTTCTAATATAATTCAATAAGTACTTCATGAGAAAAAGGAGTGGCATTATTTGCTGTAGGATCTTACATCATTTGGTTTATAGCTTGGGGAGTGATAGTGAACAAAATTTCTCCAATAGGGAACATAATAGCTCTTTGGCTAAGTAGATAGAAAGCATGACACTTCCTGATGAATTCAAGGGTGTTGTGGGTATGAGGAAAGATATAATGGAGCAAGTTGGATTCCCACAGTTGAATATCATCAAATTTAACTATAAACTTGTCCTCAAGCCAATAATACATCTCAAACAGATCAAATTAGTAGAGGGTTTCATGAATTTTATAGTCTATGTCTACCAAAGGAATATGGTGAAAGTCAATGGGAGGGTGGATAAAAGGACTCACGGGTTCTTCTAGTCCCTTGTCTTTAGGAGGCATGATTGGCAAAATTGAGAACACTGGTGAAATCTGGATGGTACAGGCTTACAGTGTGCAGAGAGGACTTCGTATTTGCAGGCAAGAAAACAAAGGTACTAGCCTAAAATTCAGTTAGCTGGCAATATCATCGGCCGGGTGAAATTATTGCAGCTTGGATTGGCACACATGTAACAGAACAATGGCAATGGCATTGTATAAAATCAGCAACCAGTGAATGGGTGAAAGGAGGAATTTTATAATCTTCTAGCTTTCCGTCAATGGTGGCACTGGTCCATTGGATTAACGGTTAAGTAATTTAATTTCTTAATGGACTAATTTTGGAGGGAGTGGATGTGATTGGTGGAGCATCAGACCGATGACACTGTTGGATACCTATACCAATAGGTTTCATATTTCATGATTGGCAAATTCAAGTGCCAAATATGATCTACTTTGCTGCTACAAAGGTTCCATATTTGCAAGGAAAGACAAGGTGTGTACATGCCTTCATGCCCATTAAAGTTTGATGGATGACCCAACAATCTAATCTGGGTCATGCCATGTTTTCAATTTATGTTGTAGAATAGAGAAAGAAATCTGTCCAAACTGTTTAAATCTTGGCAGATCAGTAGTTAGGCAGAGAAACTAAGGTTCCCAACTGCTTAATCTGGGGCCTTGGAAGAAATAAGGGTAGTGCTAGATAGGAAATGAAAGCAAAAAGCCAATGGAAAAGAAAAGGCATATAAAGGGTTTGCAAGTCCAAGTGCACCCTCCAAGAAGAAACAAAAAATGCTAGGCAAAATAATTGGGTAGGTAGATGGGGTTGCAGAAGTGGTGTTCCTTCCAATATCAACTTTGCTAACCAAGTACAAGAAAAACAACACAGTGGAGCATGTCTAACTTCCTTTTTGTTCCCTTGGTTTACCACTCATTACTAACATCCCTTCACAAGTTGTATTCATGAGAGAGACTCAAGGTCTTGTGTTGGTTCTTATGGCCTTTAGAAGCCACATTTCTTGTGTAAAGTTCTTTTCATTTTGATCTACTCTTTAAACTAAGTTGTTTTCAAAGAAAACTTCGTAGTATTGGTCCTCATTCACATTCTCCCCCCATATTAACCTCTAACTCTATTATCTAGCTCCCTATGCTTCACTTTCCCTACTATTATAACACCATGGTGTATAAACCCTAAACAATGTATAAATATCCCCTCCTTGGCATTATAGCCATAAGTTTCACTACTAGGGCATTGGATTAACATCTGGTTAAGCTCAAGAACCCAAGCCCAACCTCTTTCCTCTATCAGAACCTATCTACCTAGCCAACTCTCCATTTTTGCCTAAAAACCCTTGAAATAACCCTTTTGTGCACCCTTATACCCACTAAAAGGCAAAAATATGATGAAATCCACTTTCCCCGCCTTATCCTAAGGTCGGGAGCCATTATGTGCCTTTCTCATGAAATTTAATTAAACCCGCCTATCCTAAAGTTTTGTCTTTAATATGTTTTATGCGAAAAATTTCATGAAAAACCTTTGTTTCCACCTTATTCCAAAGTCGTCGGGTATATTTAATTTTTACAAAAGAAACATTGAAAAACCATTGAAATCTGTTAATACCCGAAGGGTCCCGCCAAGCGCAGTTACCAATAAATATGATTATTTTAAGCCGCCCATTGGCCATATCCTCCGTGCAGCTTGCTGGCCCGATATCCGTCCGATCAAGCCTTTCCAGATCTACGGTCATCGTGGATTTCGGAAGGGCCCGACGTCCGACAAATAACCACCGTTGACAATATCTTCCGCGCATATCCCCTGCCCGACAGCCGTCAGATCTCGCACCTTAAATCTGACGGTCGTCGTGGATTTTGGAGGGGCCCCGACATTCGACAGATATCGTCCGATATCTGTCAGACGATGATGTCACACGGATCCACGCGTCACTCCCAAAATCTGTCGGAGCCCCCTCTGACAAATTCCTTGCCGTATAGGAGGGGGCCCGATATGAAGACACCTGTCGGCCTGCGTCACCATCCTGTTGTCGCCTATGTCAGCGCCACGGCCACGCACCCTGTCCTCCATTCGTCCACCTGGCCGCCACCTCACCGCCCTCGTGGACCGGTCTTAGGCCACCACGTCACCTGATGACGTCCTGCTGACGTCATCCGACCTGGACCCACTTGCTG
This sequence comes from Pinus taeda, assembly GCA_000404065.3. Classification (NCBI taxonomy): domain Eukaryota; kingdom Viridiplantae; phylum Streptophyta; class Pinopsida; order Pinales; family Pinaceae; genus Pinus; species Pinus taeda. Next base: position 57,559 of record APFE030092972.1, read on the forward strand.
ACGTCATTTAAAAAGCGCGCCAATAAGCCAAAAAAGCCATATTTTGACAAATTTACGTGTTTTTAGCACTTTTTATAAAAAAACACCTCTGCTTTCTCTGCATGCGCGTTACGACGAACAATTCGCCAACCAAGTCCAGACCAACCTCAGAGCGTCAGAGCGAGCACCCAACCGCTGTTCCGACCCAAGGAATCCATTAAACAGGTATTTGTCCGTAAAACCTCCCTGCAAACCTAGTTTTTTCTCTGTAAATTCTAAAAAGACCTGAACACAGCAGAAACTTAAAAATTCACCATAAAACCATGCATACCCAGCTCCCTCTTCAAGAATTGATGGTCGAATTTCACTAGTAGAGCCGTTTCAGACTGAATTTTCAGTAAAAACCCTTTTTTCGTTCGCGCAGTCGTGAACCGGAATCCATAACCTGCTTTCAATTATCAAGAGAAGTCTACTAGACACGGTAAATTGCTTTCTCAAAGAGCCAAATAGTATTCCAATTGTTGTGGACCTACCCTGCAACCCTGCATTCCTCAAAATCTTCCTTTCTCAGGTAGTACCTTTATTATTTGTCAAGCAGCATCCAAACAAACATGGACACTCCAACGGCATCAGTAGCCCTCAATGTTGCTCCCCTGAATGCCCCCCAGAGAGAGCTAGAGTGGCAAGATTTGGCAGACCTAGAATACCAAATCTCAGAGGACTGCCCATCTAAATGCAAGTTCCACATTCATCTGTTGAATGAGCTCAAAGCCAAAAATAAAGATGGTACAGACATTCTAGGCATCTGGGAGTCCTCCCTCCAAGTTTCAAGCTCCCTCAGGTCAACCAGTTCCCTGACCTGATTCACTTATGTGCTGTCTGCTATGACCCCATGCAGAGGGCTGTGCTTGACCCTCAAGGTGCAGTAGTATTCTAGATAACTCCTGAGGCCATCAGGGAAATGCTCCAATTCAAGACCCAGAAGAAATTGGTCCCCTTGTCCCTACTGGACTTGATCAACCAAGGAGCCAAGATATTAATAGAAGCACAGATCCTAAAGTTGAATCAACTATTCATCACAAACTCTGACACAGTGCTGCACCCTCCCATTTTCGATGGCTATCTCAATCAACTGGGTCTAGACCTGGCATACATGATTAGCTCAGTTTTGGGGTACAATTCACTAGAGTTTATTGAGGAAACTGTATTAGTGATGATGACAATGTTTTCTCTCGGCAAGACTCCTATTTGTTATGATTATGCTACATACATCTCAGACAAGATACATGAGCAATTTTTACACTTGTCCAGAGAAAAGGTGTTCAGATACTCCTCATACATTTACCACCTCATCCTGTACTACCAACATGAGAAGTTCTCCTTTGAGATCAAGAGAACTGATGCAGAAGGCAACCCAAGGTCAGTGGTGTACTGGACCTCAGTCTTCCACCTCCTCACATACTCTCCATACACATACTCTGAGTTCATAGACCTGTTCATCCATCCAGCTATGTCTCTCTTCTTAACCTCACCCCCTCCAAGACTGTCTGATGAGATGCAGAGGATTCTGCAGCTATCCAGTGCATACTGCATAGGGGATTGGTACTTTCACCAACACCATACTGTGATCAGGATATATGGGTGTGAGTTGTGCCCATACAGATTGCCCAGGTATGTGCCAATGAGACTGTTTGCCTTAGAATATTTCAGGCAATTTGGCAATGCCGATATGGTGCACTTTGCAGGCAGGGGCAAGAAGGCACAGCTTAAAGTAAGGAATCAACTGGGCCACTTTGTCTTAAACAAAAGGGAAGGCTGGAAAGATGCTGACAGGAGATTAGAAAGCCTTGGCCTAAAACAAAGCTTCCTTTGGAAGCCCTATGACTCTAACATGACCATATCCTTGAGAAGGCAGAAATACAAGCTCTTCAGCTATGAGCATGAGAGCATGCTCCACATCCAAAGACATGCCAACCAGCCAAAATGGAGAAGGAATACATTGGAGGAGCCAATCACTCAGGAAGAACTAGTTGAAAGAGCTAGAAGGCATTTATTAAAAATGGCTGACTTAGAATCTCCTTCTCAGGTACTTACTCTGCCAAAGCCTCAAGAAGGAGCAGCTGCCTCATCTTCTACAACACATCAAGGGGCAGCACAAACCATAGACCAAGAGCAGAGGAAGGGAAAAGAAAAGGTGATGGAAGAGCCACAGGACCAACAGGGTCAAGATCAGCAACTCCAACAAGAACAGCAGCAAAAAGACCAACAGGGTCAGCAGAAACAAACAGCAGAGACCCAAATGGCCACCAAAGAACAGACAACACCAATGGCACCTCCAAGGCAGGATTCTAGGGTTGACTCCTCTGTCCTCCAAACCCCTCAAAGGGAGGACGTAAGCAGAAAAAGAGAAAGGGAGACTCCCCTCATTGAATCACCAGAGAAGAGACAAAGATTAAATCCCTTCTTAGAAGAGGAAATGCCAAGCATGGAAGCCTCTGCCAGCTCCTTGCAACAAGAGCAAGACAGGGCAGCATTAGGAGAAGTGAGCTCCTCAGCACAGAAGAAGGGAACAGGAACAAGCATTAAACAACAGTTCAAAGATGTCAAGAGAAGGAGTGAACCAATAAAGATTCAGCTCTACAATCACCTGCTGAACATGGCTCCTGCAAACCAACAAAGGCTCATGTCTGTATTTGATGTGCAGGAGGGGAAGATCACAATGAACCACTTCACACCAATAGTGCAGCAACCACAAACAGCCGCAGACTACATCAGGACCAATCTGGAGGTCCTATCAAAAGACATCCACCCAATGGATCAGATTGAGCTCCATAAACAGACAGGTGAGATGGTTTATGCCACCTTGGCTGATAAGACCTTGGTCAACTACAGGCTGCAAAATAGCCTGAACAATACTGCTGCACAGCTTGAGCTGGAAAAGGCTTCCTCTCAAGCTAAGGACAACAGAATCAAAGCCTTGGAGGAGATTATAATAGAGTTTGGGCATGATCCCAATGATGTTAAGGCTGTGCAAGAAGTCCTCAGGCTAAGGGATGCCGATATGGCAGCAATAAAAAAGAAATTGAAAATCCCACCAACTCTTCACCCACAAACGGATGAGGTTGCCCAACAGAGGCAAGAAAAGGATGCAGCTTCCCTACTAATGACATTATACAAGGAGCTCATTCAAACGCAAGAAAATCTGCAGGAGTCAGAGGCCACATTGGAAGCAGCATTGCAGCAGAAGGAGGCAGGGCAAACCTCACAGCCACCTCCAGAAACAATAATCCTTGAGGAAACCCCTCAAGACACTACCCCTCCCAGCCAACAAGTACAGCAAGAAGCCCCAGATACCTCAGCACCAGCCACCTCAGCACCAACAACAGAGCAGGCTGAAAGCCTGGACATGCAGAAGCTGAGGAAATAAATACAGGTACTGGAGTCCCATATGTCTGAGCTGAGCCAAGCCCAGGATAGTCTGGCAAAAATAAATGAAAAATATGACAAGTCAAAACAAAATGTGGCTGAAAGAGAGAGGGAGGTAAAGGCCCTCAAGAAGAGGATTGCTAAGCTAGAAAAAGAGCTCACATTGGATAAAGTCACATCAGAGCTTAAGAGGGTCATCTGGAGCAACATTGGCCAGTCTATAACAGACCAGCGGGAGTATATAGAGGCCTTATATGAGCAAGTAGCACTCATTGGAAGAGCACGCAAAGAAATGCAAAGAGCAAGGGCATCTCTAGGCAGCATGCCTGAGATTTCCACCAGGATGATAGACGTGCTAAACTACAGGACAAGCTCCCAGCTGATAAGAATGGGGATTGGAAACAGGACAGAGACCATCTCCCTAATCAGAAGAGTCCTGACTTTGAGAAACCTGATTCAGACCCTGGAAAGAAGAACCCAGGATATGCAAGCAGATATTAATAAATTTCAAAACAGGTTTATGGCTTTACAAAACAGGGGGCTTCCTAGCCCATTGGATCCATCAGGGAAATTACTCTCCCATGAGAAGTATGCTAAGAGAGTAAGCAATTTTGCAGCAACACAGATTTCAGAGGCATCTAGTGCCTCAACAGAAGCAGGCCCAGTAACAGGGCAAATTCTTTTTGATAGAGTAGATAATCTATTTTTTATTAGGAATGAAATTGCACATTTATTTGATGAGCCCCCTCACTTTTATAAGTATACAGAGGCTGATGAGACCATGGGGTCAATTTTGAAACATCAGTTGCCTTCATCAGATGCATGGGAAGAGTTAATACGATTACTGTTAAACCAAAGTCAGTAATTATGATTTTGCCTTTGAAAAATATTTTGAATCTCATACACAGCAGGGCAAAGACACATTAGCAGGTATGCAGACAGAGGCTGAGCCAACTCAGCACAGGTACTCGGCCACAACAGCAGCATCAGCAGTGACAGGTGACAAGGCCAAGAAGACACAAGAAGTTACAGCTGCACAGACACGTCATTCAGCAGTTATATCAAAGCGCTCAACCGACTTCGTGAGCCCCAAAGGTCAAGATTGTTCTGACAAGAGTTAAGAGCCTTTATAATTCATTAAAGATTGTAATAACTTCTCATCTGCAAACCCTGTACGAGTAACAGAAGATATTTTCCCTCTCAGATGACTCAATGCCTGAGATATTTTGTAATAGACTTCTATATATTCCCCCTCGCATTTGTTAGCAAGGGTTGGACTCTGGATGTAAGAAATCTCTTGTTATCTATTCTGTAGCTATTCTATTGTAAATCTTCAGACAACTAATACAAAGGATGATGGGATTTCTAAAGCGTTGTGTCTCTTGATGTCTTGTTGGTGTATGGCTGAATATTGCAGGATTCCTGCGTGTTTCATGAATCAATAAGTTTTCTTGTTTTTCTCTGTTATATGTTTGCTATCTTTCATATGTCATTCATGCTTTCCATATATTACATACCCAAATAGCAAGGAAAAAGAATAGCCTCAGGATTTAATCACAGATTACCCTGAGCTCAATCTAAAGCGATTATAAATGTTTTCTTCAGTTATGGTAATGAAAGTGTAATTCTTAAATGCTACCTTTCACACTATTAGATCACAGTGATTTATTTATTCAGGAATTCAGGTATTGCTCCTAAGTAATAAGTCCCTTTCACATATCCCAGCTCAATGAAGAATTCTTAACTGCTCTTCACTGGTTGATTCACCCTTCACCCTCACAATTTACAGTTTGTTTTATGAAATATATAAAGGCCCTGTAATTCCAGCCACACTAAACCAGGATCTCAAGGAAACAATGGCTACAGACCCATTGCCCAATGGATTAATTCATCTGCAGAGAACACTTCAAAACTATCAGAAAAACATCCTCCCAACCAAACAAAAAAAAAAAACAAACAAACCTTTACTTCATAACTAGCCTAAAAACTACACCAAAACAGTGACAAACCTAACAGAGAGAGCCCTCTCTGATTACAGCTAGGCTAGAAGCTGTAATCCAAAGATTGGTTAGTGGTTACCCCGGCCGTATTCCCTTGGGAGTCATAGGGAACAACCTGGGTGTTAACAGACACGGTGACAGGTGACTAGTGGAAGCGTAACGAAAAGGGTAGCGGAATCGCATAACTGAGAAACCACTTTTCATGGGGTGGGGAGGTGGTTAATGTTTTCAGCCAAGTGGGAGTGCAAAATCCTGAGGTAGTGACACATTGCAGTAGGTGCGGGTTTGAATACCACCTATTTCGGACCCCCACCCCCAATGGTAAAGTTTGGATGGTGAGGGTGGGCCCAAAATGTAATATGGGCCATTTGATGTGACGAGGTGGGTGTGGATGATGGGAAGGTGGTGGGATATTAATGTGATGTGACAGGGCGTACTGTGGGGTAGGAAAATATATTTAATGGGGTATGATTTTAGTGTAGTGGGATAGGCATATGAATGAAAATATGAGCGGAGGGGTGATTTTGGGGTATTGAGGGATAGGGGATAATATACCAAACATTATTTGATATATTCGACTTTAGAGTAAAACTTTAATCCCTTTGCCTTTTCTTTGTGCATGAAAATATATTTGAAATTCAACTTAAGATAAAACTTTCATGCTTGTCTTGAAATCATCATTGTGCTTCTACCTACCCTTTCTCAATTTAATTATTTTTTAAAGCTAACATTTTCTCTTCTTGCTTTGCAGGGTGCATTTAAACTAGCAGACCCAAATCATTTTTCTTTTATGAAAATCTACCTTATCCTATCACTTATTTCGCCATTGATTCAAATTAAACTATTGAATCAATTTTATTTCTACCTAGCTACTAATTTACCAGGCTTAAATTGTTTGGTAAACCTTTATTCATTATCCTATTCAACAGAAATTTAAATGTGTCCAGTCATGATTATACTATATGACTTGAACATAACTTTAGTCACTATGGCATTCAAGAAAAATTTGCACACAACCTTTGTTTTATATTGAAATAAAAGAACTAACTTATCAATAGTGGCATTTAGACTTGCAACACTTTCAATATTATTTTCTATCTTTTCTTTTGTGGGGTTCTCATTTTCTTTTTTCTTATTTATTTTTTTAACATGCCCTATTTTCATTTTCTTTTTTCATATTTTTTTATACCATTTGAATATTGAAATTTATGTACAATATGAAATTACAATTACAAAATACTCAATCACCTTGAGATCTTATAATTTATAGGACCCTAACATTGGCTCCAGTTGGGGGTGGCACTTCTCCAAGTGGAGTGTCAATAACATATGATCAGTAGCCTTGAGTACTCCATGTCTGTAATGTCTTCATCTAATTTATTTTTTGTTTAAGATACTTGTCGTAGATCATCAATACATGCTTAGGGCCTTCACTGTGGGCTTCAACCTTTGTTAATAAGTTACCTAATCAAAACCATAAATACTATGATATTTACAAAGATGTAAGGAAAATTTGTAGGTTAAGAAAAGTAGTGCTTCATCAATGCATTATTTCCTCTAAAATCATGAACAATATATGGCCCTTTCCAAATATTATCAAACTTGCCATGTTTACCTTTATCCTCTCTCCTGGAATCCCATCTCAAAACTTGGTCCCCATTGTTAAAGTCCTCATCCTTTGTTCTTTTGTCAAAGATCTGTTTAATATTTTCCTGAATAACTTGGGTCCTATTGTATACATCCTCCCTGGATTGCTACAACTAGATAGTTTGATTGATCCTACTTTGTACATCATTAGGTTCATCTTCCACTTCTTGAATGATCTTCATGACTGGAACTCCTAAAGAGGATGTAAAAATTGCATCAATTTCATAGACCAATTGGTATGGTGACTTGCCAATTGATTTTTTAGTAGTAAGTCTTTCAAACCAAAGTGCATTGACCATCTTGTTATGCCAAGATTTTTTGTTGTCTTCTAACATCTTTTTGATGATGTTTACCAAACTTTTTTTGAGGATTTAGCCAACACATTACCCTGAGGATAATAAGTTGTTGAATGTCCCAAAGTAATGTGGTATTTATGGAAAAATTCAACTAATTTTTTGTATTTAAAGGCTACAGAATTATCAATGATGAGTTTTCTAGGACAGCCGAATTTGGAGAGGATATCAGTCTCAAGGAATTTAATAATGACAGCATCGGTGGCAACTTTGAAAGGGGCGGCCTCTATCCATTTGGTAAAATAGTCAGTGGTTGTAAGAATCCAGTTATGTTGGGTAGAGGAAGAAGGATGAATTTCACCAATGAAATCCAATCCCCATGTTGGAAGGGGCTTTCAACAGAGACAAGCTTTAATGGCAGGGGCAACAATTTTCTCTTTCCCTCAAAAATCTGGCATATATGGCATGAGGTGACTTGTTTGTGAATGTTAGGGAAAAGGGTAGGCCAGTAGAAACCAACTCTAAGGATTTTTTTGGTAATGGTTTTCCAATAAAGATTTCCACCACAATCTCCTTCATGGAATTCCTGCATAACTTTATTTTCATCATCCTTCAACAAGAATTTAAGTAAAATTCCCCCAGCATCTTTCCAATACAAAAAATTATCTATAATGCAAAATTTAACTTATTTTAACTTGAGAAATCTTGCCTTTGATTTTGTCAAACCAGGAGAAACATTTAAATGGAATAGGACAAAAATCAAGTCTGCATACTAGGGTGAGTTTAGAAATGCCTCATCAATTTGTGGAGTTGCCTGTTCCTCCTGATTATCTAATGAATCAATCAAGTTAATGTATAATGCACGAAAATTTGACTCAGCCATAAATTTGGCTAGTCCCTGACTTTTGATTAACTTGGTGGGCTTGATTTTAAGTTGTATTCCAGAATGACAACAATCCATTTTCCTCATTTTCCATCAGGTCATTCTGTGTCAAAATGTCCTTAACCACTCCATTAGGTACATAATAAATAATATGGGAATGCAAAATATATACTCTAAAATATTGTATTCCTTTAACTAATGAAAAGGCATGTTTTTCCATAATATTGTATTTCAAATATGCATCTCTTAAAGCTTTACTAAAGAATGTAATAGGTTGTTCAAATCCTTCACTCTTTTTCAGCATTAAGACTGCTGCAATATTGTGTTCGAAAGTAAAAGAGAAGATTATGAATTCTTTTGTAAAATCTGGGTTGATCAACACTGGTGCTTTAGTCAGTGCTTGTTTAACTGAGTCAAAGGATTGTTTAGACTCAATACTCCATTTGATTTCAGAATCCTTTTTTAGCATGTTTGTTATGTTTCTAAGAAGTTCTCCTTAGGAAATTGATTTTACCTATAAAAGACTGAAGCTCTTTCATGTTCCTTGGGTGACTGATTTTTAATATTACTGAAATTATACTGGGATCAATCCTAATTCCATCCTTGGAAATAATGTGACCAAGAAGTTTTCCTTCCTCAAAGCCAAACAGTGTCTTCTTAGGATTGAGCTAGATGACAAACCTCCTACATTTTTCAAACACTCTTCTTATATGTGCTAAATGTTCCTCATCAGTTTTAGAATAGACAATTATGTCATCTAGATAAATCACAATAAAACATCTAATTTCATTAGCAAAGGCAATATTCATTTCCCTTTGGAAAGTGGCTCCAACATTCATTAACCCAAAGGGCATTTTCACATACATGAAAGTTCCCCATGGTGTAGTGAAGGCAGTTTTATCTCGATCATCAGGATGCACTAAGACTTGGTTGTAACCTGAGAAACCATCCAATAAGGAAATACTACTAGACCCTACCACCCTTTGCAATATATGATCCATTTTAGGTAATGGGTAGTTGTCTTTAAAGGATACCTTATTTAGATTTCTAAAATCAATACACAATTTGATTTCTCCAGTTTTCTTTCTAGTAGGTACAATGTTAGACATCCATTTAGAGCATCTGAGAGGAAGTATAATTTTGGCATCATACATCCTTTTTACTTCTATCTCAATCAACAACATTAGGACATGATTTATCCTACGAAGTTTTTGTTTGAATGGTTTTTGATCTTCCTTGATTGGGATTTTGTGTTGTATGATACTAGTGTCGTATGTTTTTAGGTCCTCATAACTCTAGGCAAAGACATCTATGAACTCTTTGAAAATGGCTATGTATCGTTGTTTTGTGACAATAGGAAGTGATTTTGAGAGTTCTATCATTTTTTGATTCTACTCACTACCTATATTGCATTCTTCTATGTTTTCCCTTGTGGGTTCCATTTTTGGCTTTTTTTCCACATCATTAAAATCAAAAAGTTATTCTAATGGAACTAAACCCCTAGGTAGAACATTATTCTTAAGCTGAAGTACTTCAAATTCTTCTTTTTCTAGATCTATTTCATGAAATTCTAATTTATGTACATCTTTATTGACTGACATATTTACATCAAAATCATCAAGCTATTTTTCTATACTAACATATTCAACAATCTAATTTTCTACTTCACACTCTAAATCTATATTTTCATCTTCATACTCATCCTTAGATAGTAAAAAGATTTCAATTTTTTTGTCACTTACAAATACCTGCCAATGTCTCATATTTTCAGGTACAACTAGACTGTGTCTAACCTCCATTGTATATTGTTTGTTGGGATGAGGCATTTTACATGTGCTAGCTGAAAATGCTAAACCATTAGCCAAGACATTCTAATTTCTGGGAATGACAGCAAGATCATACTCTACAAAATTTCCTATAAAGTCAAACACAACATTTCTATAGGCTCTCAACCTAGTATGTTTGGTAGCATACTCTCCCTTGATCTATCTTATAATTTATTCATAATCACCATGAACATAAATTCTTTTAGCACCTAATGTTTTCAATAATGCAATCCTAAAAGAAGTGCCTCATATTCTGCTATATTACTAGTGCAATGAAAGTTGAGTTTATAGGAATGACCTTCTGCATAATTGTTCCCTGAATTGGACTACCAAACACCTGCCCCTGAACTATCTTTTCTACAAGAGCCATCAAAGATCATGTTCCAAAAAGATTTAGTTTTAGTGTTTTGCTGCACAATTAGAGTTTGATTTTCATGTTTTTCATCAATGTCTTTGTCTACTTCAGTGACCTATGAATCAATATCTTCATCATTATAAATAATGAAAGAGTCCAAATTAGAATGAACAGCGTAAAGAGGATAGTTATGTGGTTTCTCTTGAATGCTAACCATATATTTCATTAAAGTTTCCCTATACAGTCTTCTTTGTTGACCAAGCACTAACATAGTGGCATAAGTCATGTCCATTTGTAGGGTTCCTTGTAATTTTTCTCCCCATGAGTGTGACAATAGCATGCCATACTTTGGGGGAATGTTTGCAACCACTATATCCATCACTTGACTTTTATCATGGATTTGGGCTAAAGTAACACATAGGTCTTTGATAAGGCCTAGGCATCTAAATTTGTTAGAATTAAATGAATACAAATCTTTGTATTGTCTAGTAATGTCAAGTCCTAGTCTTTCCATGATAGCCTTGGGCATTAAATTATGGGATGCACCTGAATCTAGCATAGCATTATGGAGAATTTTATCATGAAAATTCAAACTGACATAAAATGGAGGAACCCCTGCTTCTTGTGGTTTATCATCAATTTTCTCCCCAATGTTTAATGCTTTCATGACCTGAGTCCTGTATATAATTTTGTTTATTAATTTAGTTAAGGTGATAGAAATTTTCAGTTTGGCAAGTTCATTTTCTATACTGAACGGTTTTTTATTTTTAAGAAGATTTGAAAAATAAGACTTATCAACAACTATTTTTGTGGCCAGTTTAGTTTGTTGGGTGGTAGAAGGGAGATCATTTTGAGTAGCTCTATAAGAAGTATCAATTTCCTTTTTCATAGTAGCTTCTGTTGGCTTCTTTACAAGATTTTTTGTGGTTTTCTTAGGGGGATTTTCTATTGTTTTCTTGGGATCAGAATCAGAGACCTTTTTGACAGGATTTTCAACATTTTTTTATTTGCAATATCTTGATTTTTCTTACTTCTAAGATTATACTTCCTATGGACTTCCATTATGGCATTTTCAAATCCTTGTTTGTATTCCTCTAACTCTTCAAAATCCATTTCACTCTGGGTTATAAGAAAAAGTTATTGTTCCTCCTAAGTGAGGAAACTTTTTTCATCATCAATTAGCCCTAAAAAAATTATTTTATTATCATCCAAATCTTCCATAATATTCCCCCTATCATCTATGTAATTTTCCTGAAAAGGAGGCTGAATCTGTTGATCTGGACCCTTTTGTTCTCTTTGTTTAATTTGGGGAACATTCCTTATAAAGTTTTGGTTTCTAGTTTGAGGGACATTTTGGTTTTCTCTTGCCTGATTTTGGTAATTGATGCTCACTATTTGCATCATTTGATTCACTACTCTATCTAAGTTATCAATATTATGGTCAACAACAGATGTAAAAGGTTCTTCTTTTATGGTTACTCTGTGTTCAAACTTCAGTTTGGATTTTTTGGAAACTATGTTGGATTCAACTTTAATTCATTTTCTTGCATTTATTCCAGAGTTGACGGGTCTCTTTCCCTAAGTAGATATTCCATATCTACATCAAAACCTTCTGGAAAATCAATGAGGGCTAGGCCAGGGGAGGGCTTGATGTCTTGTGGAATGAAATTATAAATAGTATTGAATCTTTCACAATACTCTTCCACATTTTCATTGGGTTTTCTTTTAACCTTTTATATTCATTTAGAAGCTAAAGTGCATTCTTCTTGATCTCCCATCTAGCTAAAAAATCTTGATGGAATGCATCAAGGTTGGCTATATTTCCTGCAGGTAAACCCCTAAACCATTTCTTGACATCACCTCCTAAGCTTTGGGCAAACAATTTCATTTTAACATCAGCCTCATCCACTTCTTGGAGGTCAAACACATCATTCATCATGTCCACATGTTGTTGGGCAGTATAAGCACTAGTATTATCAAAGGTCACAATTTTGGAAGGATGATTTGTAGGTATAGCATTGAGTTGGCCTGGTAACACCAAGGGTGCATATTCTCTTGCCATGACTGTCCTAGTAGATTGACTAGAGGATGGACCTAATGGAGGTGCAGTTTTGAAAACTACATGGACAGTAGGGATAGCAGTTTGAGAAACCACAGGTAGGGATGTTGAAACTATGGAATGAGTAGGATTGGGAGGTTGTAAATGTATAGAAGGCAAAGAGGTTGTTGCAACAGTTAAAGTAGAGAATTCAAAATACTATTGAATAAAAGCTTCTTCTATAGGTTGGTCCAACACTGAAACTAGACCTTGTAATTTGTCAAATTGTTGTCAAGATTCAAGATCAGGATCTATCTCATGGACTTTGGTTTGGGAAATATATGGTTGTAGTATGGATTTTTCTATGATAGTTTGATCTACAAAAGCCTTATAATTTTATCTAAACAAACTTTTTTTGAAAAGTAAATCAAATTCTAGAGCTTGTAAAGTTTCAAATTTCTCTAGGAGAGAATTAGATCTTGACAAAGGAAAATTCTTAGGGAGAGAATTGAATCTAGACATAGGACTATTACTACCTTGACTCTCGGTAAAGCTTCTTTTTCTCACCAATTTCTTAGGGTCATCTACAATTTTAGCAGGGTGGGGATCAAGGTAAGATTTAGTATAAATCCTTTTGGGAGCCAGGGCTATGAAAAATCATCACACAAAAATCAAAATCAATGATAGAGAAGATATATACAAAATAACAACCTCATATGAAGTAATTTCATAATGATACAACAATTGGTTATTTAAATACTGATTTTGAGTTGGGGAATACTAATGTTTTAGATTAAAATGGGTTTGTGTCCCTAGAATGGTCACCACTGTGTTATCATTCTATTTTTTGAGGTTGAGGGAGTAAATATATTGGAAAAAATCAAACTACTTTTGAAGTTGAGATCTAGCCCTACCAGCTTCAAAGAGGGATCTCTCTTTATGATTTAGCTTGGTTTTTAAGTTGATTTTAGGCTAGTTATGATTATGTTTTGTTTTTTGTTTGATTTTTCTTGATTGATTTGGTTAGTTGATCTGATCAAATTATGTTCTTTCCATTGGGCTATGGAGTCAAATAAAGCTAGATGTTGCATCAAAAGTTTAAAAGAGTAATCATAGGGCAAGCTAGTTACATTTACTAGATCTTTTAAATTGAATTATGAAATGGAGAAAAGGTGTGTTTCAGTAGTGATTGAAAATAATTTAAGAATTTCTCAATCAAACTTAAGAAGAAAACATGCAGATTGTAAAAGCAGTCCAAATAAGGTGTTCAATTAACATATCTTATTTTTCACATTTCCTATTTTACAATTAGATTTCAGATGATTAAAATATAGAGAATAACAGTAAAAACAAAATTACACTAAGAAAAAGATCACCAGTATATCACAACACAAGTATCTTGTGAAGATTCTTTTTATTAATGATGCTCCAGAAGTGTGGAAAAAGTACACTGCTTGATAAAAAGAGTTACAATGATCAGGAACCGACCCTAAATACTTCGAATGAATGAAGTATTTAAACATAATTTCCAAAAAAGATTACAATTAATTCCTCATCAATATGGAATTATATTATTAACTTCAAACTAACATAATAAAATAATGCGACCAAAAGAGGTGAATTTGGTGAAGTGATATAGACATCTGGCACTGCTTTGGTGGAGAACAGTTTCTTAGTGGCCACTATTCGGGTGTTGCACTGGTGAAGCTAACCTTTTCTTTACTCTTGGAATTCACATAACTTATCCCACTGCTCCTCATCTAGAATGGTAATTGTTGTTGCCTTGCGGTAGATCTCATCTATCTCGGTATACCGAGAAAATGTAGGTTTTACTACAAAAATGTGCTTTATCTCATGCTGGATGAAACTCATGTTGCTAATAGCTTCATAAAAATCTCTACCTGTCATAGCACCTTTAATGTGGGAAGACTTAGCATTATCCTTTGCAATTTCTTTCAGCGTATTCATATAGTCTTCCCTAGTCATAAGCTTGTTATTGATTACAAATAAAGAAGGTGAGCTCTTCTTATTTAATGCTTCTATTCTGGTGAAAAACCTGTTAACTGCTACCTCCAAAGTGTGAAATTTCTCTGTCAGTTGCACAATCAAATTCTTCTTTTTCAGAACTCTCTGTACTTCTACTATTGTTTATGTTATGTCATCTACTCCCAAATCATCCAATTCATATATGTTTTTAGAATTGATAAATTTGATGATGTTGGTTGTTGTGGTAGGCATTTCTCCCAACTCAGTGTTGATAGTGGAAATGGCTTGCTTTGCTTTCTCCATCAACTCTTTTTGTTCAAATATAATTTGGATACAAAGCCAAATTTCATCCATTGCTTCAATAATGTTGTTCCAGATGATTTCCTTAACTTGAGCCAGTATTTGGCCAATAGAGGACTCGGTTGTTGACTTCCTCCATGATTCTATCTAGTTTTGAGCTCTCTATAGATCTATTGCATGGAAAGTTTCAGTCTTTGTCTTCTAGTTTTGCATAATATTAACTTGAGCCTGCAATATTTTGATTTCTTCAATTTGGAGAGACATATTTTGCACTACACTTGCCAACTGATCTGTAGCAGTCCCTGCTTTTGTTGTAGAAGATGTAGCTGTAGGAATTGTTGAGATAGGCAGTGCCTCCAAAGGGACAATAGCCATTTTGGAAACTTTCTCTTTTTCCTTGATTATCTTTGCCATATCTGTCTCTGTTTGTTTCAACTGTGAACTCTGCTTCATGATGAGCTTCATCATGTATACCTTTTGTGACTCTGTTTCTTCAATGTCCTTGGCTAGAGGATCTTCTGTAGTTGGTAATTTCAACTTCTTTCTTAATGTTACTATGTCAGTATTCTTTTTCCTTACGAGCTCTTCTACAGCATTGATATTGGCAGGATCATAACCTAATTTGATCACCAAGTCCTCCAAATCTTTGATCCTTGTGTCTTTTTCAAGTGCAGAGACTTTCTCCATATTCAATTGTGATTGAATATTGGCTAATGTAACCTGCAATTTAGAAAAACTCATAGCAGTGTTAGTGAGAGTGTATGAAATCATTTGCCCAATCTTGTTATGCATCTCCATTTGGTCAATGGGATGTATGTCTTTCACATCAAATTCAAATGATGTCTTCTTATAATCTGATGTTGCCTTAGGCTGGGGAATTTGTGCTTGGAGGAATGCCATCTGCATTTTACCTTTCTCAGATTCAAAGGTTGAGAACAGCGTGCTTTGAGAACTGGAAGTCTGCTTCTATAAATCATTGTATGTATTTATCTTCAAGGCCTCATTCCTCACTTCAATCTCCTTGAAAATATCAAATATGATTTTTTTTTTGTCTCTCCTGTGGTAGATGTGCTGGTCTAAATAACCTACTGTTGATCTTGTGAAGTTGTGGAGGTAGTGGGAGAAAGTGTACTGTGATCACCCACCAATGAGAAAACAATTGGCTCTTTGGTGGTGATAATATTCTCTTGCTCTAAATCCTTGCTTGGGCTTAGTTTGGAATGTAGCTTGTTCTTCTTCCTTTACATGATTTTGAAGCCTTCACTGGAAATCTCAGTCACTGAAGGTGACTCTTCTTTTCTATTCCTCTTTGTTGTTTTCTCCTATGTGATAGGAGTCTGTACTATTGAATATAACACCAACTGCTCCTCTGCCTCTTGTAGAGTGTTCTCAATCCATTCTAGCTGGTTTTTATACTTTTCAATCTCTGGTCTGGCTGTGTGAAAATAAGAAGTAGATTTGTTCTCTACCCTTAACTTGGAGATGACCCCTAATGGATCATATGATGAGGTGAAACTGAGGCTGAATTGCATTTCTTTCAATAATTTGTCTACTTCTTCCCCTGTTTCCCTGCTATTACAAATAAAAGTCCCTATTTGTGTTTTGATTTTGAATTGGGATTTCTTCTTGGGAGCTACAAAGTGAATCTCATCAACATTGAGTATTTTCCTAATGTATTCTAAGGCAAAATCCTCATTGGGAGGAAGTTTTATAGCTTGTAAGGGGAAATTTCACATCCAAGTATCGTTAACTTTGTGTAATTCTGATATAGGTACCAATCCCCTATCTGGACTTGGTCTAATAACTACAAGATTTTTCTGATTTCTTCATTGATTCTTGGCTCTAACTTGCTACTTGGGAGACTGAGTGATGGATGTACAAACATCTCTATGAATTATTTGTATGAATATTCCTCTTGTTCCTTCCTCACTAGCATAGTTCATAAGATGACTAATTGTTGATTCCCTCCTTCATCTAACTTTTGTAAGGCAAGCTTGAGGTTGTCTCCCTGAAAATATAAAAACATATAAACTAACACATAAGCATATTTAAATACTTCCTCAGTCTAGAATTTGATAAACTATTCGATAGAATATGCAAGAAATTGGCTAAAGTTGAACAGGATGGAAATCTTGGAATCTGCAGAGAAAATGGAAAGAAATCCTATAATTGCCTTATCTACTCACTGATCTATGTAATAGCTAAGGAGGTAGGAGATGATTGTGATGATTTTCTTAGCTCTCTCAGGGAAAATGGAGGGTGGATAGGGAGGATTTTTCTTGGTTGGGCATCTTTAGTCAAGAAAATCTCAAGGGTTTTGGATCTTCTAGCAAAGTCCAATTTCTGATATAATTCAATAAGTGCTTCATGAGAAAAAGGAGTGACATTCTCTGTTGTAGGAGCTTGCATCATTTGGTCTATAGCTTGGGGAATGATAGTGAATAGAATTTCTCCAGTAGGGGAAATAATAACTCTTTGGCTAGGTAGATAGCAAGCATGACACTTCCTTATGAATTTAGGGGTGTTGTGGGTACGAGGAAAGATATAGTTGGGCAAATTGGATTCCCACAGTTGAATATCATCAAATTTATCTATAAATTTATCCTCGGGCCAGTAGTTCATCTCAAACAAATCAAATTCACAGAGGGTTTCATGAATTTTATAATCTTTGTCTTCCAAAGGAACATGGTGAAAGTCGATGGGAGGGTGGATCAAAGGACTCACGGGTTATTCTAGTCCCTTTTCTTTAGGAGGCATGATTGGCTAAATTGAGAACACTGGTGAAATCTGGATGTACAAGCTTACAGTGTGCAGAGAGGACTTGGGATTTGCAAATAGGAAAATAATGGTATTAGCCCGAAATTCAGTTAGCTGGAAATATCCCTGACCTAGTGAAATTGTTGCAGTTTGGATTGGCACACATGTAACAGAACGATGACAATGGTAGTGTATAAAATCAGTAATGGCGGATGGGTGAAAGGAGGGATTTTATAATCTTTTGGTTTTCCCATTGATGGTGGTGTGGGTTTATTGGATTAACGGTTAAGAAATTTAATTGCTTAACAGACTGATTTTGGAGAGAGTGGATGTGATTAGCGGAGCAATGGACGGATGGCACAGTGACGGGTGACTGGTGAAAGCGTAACAGATAGGGTAGTGATATCACATGACAGAGAAACCATTTTTCGGGGGGGGGAGGTGGTTAATGCTCTCAGCCAAGGGGGGTGTGAAATCCTAAGGTGGTGACACGTTGTGGTAGGTGTGGGTTTGAATACTACCCATTTCAGACCCCCCCCCCCAACGGTAAAGTTTAGATGGTGAGGGTGGGTTGAAACTTAAGATGGGTTGTTGGATTTGACGAGGTGGGCACAGATGATGGGAAAGGTGGCGGGATATTAACATGATGTGATGGGGAGTATTGTGGGGTAGGAAAATATTTTTAATGGGGTATGATTTGAGTGTAGTGTGATAGGTGGATGAATGAAAATATGAGTGGAGGGGTGATTTTGGGGTATTGAAGCTTTAGGGATAGGGGATAATATACCAAACATTATTTGATATATCCGACTTTAGAGTAAAACATTAATGTCTTTGCCTTTACTTTGTGCATGAAAATATATTTGAAATTCAACTTAAGATAAAAATTTCATGCTTGTCCTGAAATCATCATTGTGCTTCTACCTACCCTTTCCCATTTTAATTATTTTTCTAAGATAAAATTTTCTCTTCTTGCTTCGCAGGGTGCATTTAAACTAGCAGACCCAAATCATTTTTCCTTTATGAAAATCTACCTTATCCTATCACTTATTTTGCAATAGATTTAGATTAAACTGTTGAATCAATTTTATTTCTACCTAGCTACTGATTTACCAAGCTTAAATTGTTTGGTAAAACTTTATTCACTATCCTATTCAACAGAAATTTAAATGTGTTCAGTCATGATTAAACTGTATGACTTGAACAAAACTTTAGTAATTGTGGCATTCAAGAACAATTTTCACACAACCTTTGTTTTATAATGAAATAAAATAACTAACTTATTAGTAGTGGTATTTAGACTTGCAGCACTTTCAATATTCTCTTCTATTTTTTCTTTTGTGGGGTTCTTATTTCTTTTTTTCTTTTTCTTTTTTTAATATACCCTATTTTCATTTTCTTTTTTCATATTTTTTGGAAATCATTTGAATATTTAAATTTATGTACAATATGAAATTACAAATACAAAATACTCAATCACCTTGAGATCCTATAATTTATAGGACCCTAACACCCCTCACTAGGACCAGTGCCACTATTATGGTGAAAGGTTTATCAGTAGCAATTACCCTTGAGGTTATAATCAAAATCACTGCACTCCATTTAGGGTTACCATGGAGGAAAGAATATAAGGGTAATGGAAATCTTGCAAAGAAAAGATTCTTTTTGGAAGGAGAATAGCCAATGGAGGACAAAAATGGGGTTAGAAGGGAGAGCATTCCATACCCTTGGAATGAATTTAGTTACCACCTCACTAAATACATTTCATGTGAAGGGAAATATAGTGTAGTGTATGGATACCACTTCAGACTCCTCCAAGAACTGAGATGTAGAGAGAACATACCTCCTCAAAATATATTGATTCTACCATATTTTCTTCTATAGCCCATGATAGACATGAGCATCAAAGTGAAAGAGGGAAAACATCAACAACTAGCCCATCATGGGTTGATCAAACTCAGCCTTGAAGTCTCTATAAAACTTAAGATTCCCTATTGCATGGACAACATTTACAGACATGCAAGCAGAAGGAGCAATTCAGGTTATTATGTTGCCATTATGATGCATGTGTTGTACTTGATGGCAACCCACTCATAGAAGAACATCTCACTTATTTATAACTAGATGAATCTATAGGAGAGATATCAGATGTGACTGAATGCATGGGATGCTGGACAACTCAAAGGAATCAGATAACAGTTCTTAGTATGACAAGTTAGCTTTGCCATCAAGTCCAAAGGGGGAGATTGTTGGCATTATGAGACAAGTGTTGTCCTTGATGGCAAATCACACAGATGACAAATTATAGTGAAACAAAGTTATTTTCTGGTTCACGAACTTTCACGTAGAGAAAAGTTCACGCACTTTCATGCAGAGAAAAGTTCATGCACTTTCATGCAGAGAAACGTTCACGCACTTTCATGTAGAGAAAATTTCCTTTCATGCAGAGAAAAGTTCACGCACTTTCATGCAGAGAAAAGCGCACGCACATGGGAAATTTTATGGTTGTTTCATGGTATTAGTCCTACAGTTTTTGATCCTATGGTTTTGGTCTATGGTATTTAGCCCTTAGTATTTGAACCTATGGTTTTGGGCCATGGTATCTCGTCATAAGTGTTGATCCCAAGTATTGGGTCCATGGTATTGAATTGTTATGGTTTTTGGTTCGTCGTATTGTGAAAGGCCTAAGGCTATAAAAGAGGAAGGAGATCATTTGGCAAGGCATATTCTGAATTACTGAATATGTGATGTAGAATGAGATCTAGTATGCAAGATATGGGTTATGATGCATTGCTTGACCTGAGCTAAGGAGGGACCTCATCAATTGATGGAAAACAAGATCTAAGAATAGATTGGGATCAAATGGTTGACTTTGGTGAAAGCATGTATATACGCGGGTTTGATTCATCGTAGTAGAAGATACATAATGAAGTATGATGTTTGAAGTTGTAGTTGGGTCTGATTGTTATTATAGAGTTCTATTGTCTGCTCTATGTTCTGGTGACTGTGTTGTTGACAGAGTTTCAGTGTTTTGGTGATTCAGAAATTGATGATGCTAGTATTGATTGTTTTATGCTTCAATGATATTGATGGGTCTAGTATGAAAATTGGATGAAACGTGGCCTTCAGATTATGGTGTTGTGCTTCAGGAGTATCCAGTCTGAAAA
>APFE030092989.1:3606-16931 GCA_000404065.3 Pinus taeda
ATCAACATGACAATATAAATCAAACAAAGAATTCATACCTTCATCATAAATGTCACTTAAATTTCTGAACTTCTTACCTCTTTCATTTGGTGTACAAGTGCTTGAAGACGCACTTGAATTTCCTCCTTGTGGTGTGCTTGGAGAAGCACTTTCATTTCTCCTCAAGGGTGTCTTTTGCTACCCTTGTGTTGGCGCTGTTGTTTGGGGATGTATTTCAGCCATCTCCTCATCATCTTCATCATGTGACAAAGAGCTTTTAACATTCATTGTTTTCTCTATGCTTTCATCCCAAGCTTCCTCCTCAATAAATTGAACATATCAGCTCACTAAAAACTTCTTGGTGGATGGGTTATACAACCTATAAGCTTTGGATTCTTCACTATATCCAATGAAAATACATTTCTCCCCTTTGTTGTCCAACTTCTTCCTTAGCTGATCTGGAATGTGTGCATAAGCCACACATCCAAAAACTTTCATGTGGGTGACTCTTCGCTTTCTCCCACTCCATGCTTCTTCCAACACCCTATTCATGACTGCTTTTGTAGGGCATCTATTCAAAATATACACTGCACAATGTACAGCTTTAGCCCAATAATCATTTGGCAAATACTTTGCCTTTAACATACTCCTCGCCACATCCATGATTGTCCTATTCTTCCTTTCAACAGCTCCATTTTGTTGCGGAGTGTACCTAGTGGTAAACTATTTATGAATTCCATTTTTTCTACAAAAATGTAGAAATTCTTTGGAGATATACTCACCTCCTCTATCAGTTCTTAGAACTTTGATAAGCAGCCCACTTTGGTTTTCTAAAAGTGCTTTGAAATTACGAAATTTTTCAAACACTTCGCTTTTGTTCTTCAGGAAATAAACCCAAGATTTTCTAGTAAAATCATCAATGAATTTTAATATATATTGGCTACCTGCAAGTGATGGAGTTTGCATCGGTCCACATACATCTGAGTGAATGATATCTAAGGGTGCTTTTGCCCTTATGTTTTTCCCTGATGGAAAACTTTCTCTGTGTTGTTTCCCCAAGATACAACCTTCACAAAGGCTGTCTGGTTTCTCTATCAATGGTAATCCTCTTACCATTCCTTTTCTATGCAACAAGTTAAGACCTCCAAAGTTGAGATGTCCAAATATCAAGTGCCCAACCAATTTTCATCCAATTGGGTCGCTTTGGAAAGCTCTTGTGTAACTGCTGCAATTTCTACTCATCTGTTAAATCTACTTTTATCCTGAAGCAGGGAACATCCTGTTCCTTGTCATCTTCACTTCAGCAATACATCATTTACTAGGTTTTCTATCCATGATGGTGCATACATCATTCTCAAAGAAAACATTGTACCCCTTTTGAACAAGTTGTCCAATACTTAAGAGGTTACATTTCATTCCAGGAACATAATAAACATCTGTTATGGTTTTCCTTTCACCTTTCTTTGTTAAGATATTTACCTCTCCTTTTCCCATAACAGAAACTTTACTATCAGTCCCAAGTGTGACTTATGACTTCACACTCTAATCTAACTTAGAAAACAGGGCTACGTTGCCTGTCATATGGTTACTGCAACCGGAGTCTAGAAACCATATATCATCACTCTTTGTTTCAACCATATTACATGCTAACAACAAATTATCTTGGCTGATATTTTCTCTAGTGAAATTTGCACTAGATCTATTATTCATATCATGCTACTTCTTCCTACATTCATTTGCATAATGCCCATATTTTTTACAATAATAACATTGGACATTGGATTTTTCATACCTTTGTCCTTGAACATGATGTTGTCCACTTTGTTGACTACTGTTTTGGCCTTGGTTCTGATTTGGATTGTTGCCTCTTCCTTGAGTATTCGCTGGACTGTTCCTTCCACCTCTGTTTTGGCTTCTGCCTCTTCCTCTCTTGTTTCCTATGCCTTGACCTCTTCCTCTTCCAAAGGACATTTGGGTCTTAAAAGCTTTCTCTAGAGATGAGTTTCCATTTCTACTCAAACTCTGCTCATGTGTTACCAGTGATGCATGTAGTTCATCAACTGAGAAGTTTATGATATCCTTTGTCTCTTCTATGGTGGTGACAATCACATTGAACTTTGAGGGTAGGACCCTCAATAGTTTCTCCACAATCCTTCTTTCTTCAAGAATTTCTCTGTGTAACCAGACCAATCACTTGTATGAAGAATGAGTCAATATTGTCTGACTCCTTCATGCACAGATTCTCAAAATCTCTCCTCAGCAACTGTAGTTTTGTTGTCTTCACTTTCTCCATGCCTTGATAGGCTGTCTTGAGAGTTTGCCATGCTTCTTTGGATGTCTTGGGTGCTGCTATCCTTGGAAACACACTCTCATGCACTGCTTGATATAAGAAGAGGAGGGCTTTAGAATCCTTCTTCTTATAGCTCTTCAATAGCTCTTTTTATGCCTGAGTTAAATTATTAAACTGATTTTCATCTGCTGGTTCTTCAAAACCATCCTCAACAAATTCCCATAAGTCTTGTGAGGAAAACAGGGCTCTCATGGTTATTGCCCAATAGTCATAGTTTTTCCCATTAAATTGTGGGAGCTGAGTATTACAGATACCCATGCTAGTGTTGTTGCTGATGCTGGTGCTGGAGCCAGCCATTCTTGCACTCTAAACTATGCTTCAAAATACTTGATTGTGTATTTAAAATAACTGACTATTTTAAATAGCTACACAGAAAAAAGAACTTTGAGAAATACCTTGGATTCTTTTGACTAGGTCTTCACTCTACTGGAGAAGCTGCTGCAATAAGAAATCCTTCCTTCAACTTCTTTGACACCTTCAAAGAGCCTGCACAAGCTCTGATACCATGATGGAAATTTCTGATAATTCCAGAACAGAATGAACAAAGAACAATGCTCTGTTTTTAACCCAGAGAATAATACTATGTTTTAACACAGGATCTTAACACAGGGAAGCCAAAAAAAAATATTTCCAGAGGACAGACTTTGAGCAACACACATAAAAACTTGTATTCATTAAAAACTGCCTGATACAAAAGGATCTTCCTCTTAATAGAGGGATTCACCAAGAACTTCCAGTTCCATACAAAAAAAAAATAATCTGTCTCTTCTGGAAATTTTACAACATGTGGAACCATAAGGCAGATGATGAAGTCAGTTAAGGACAACATAGATCGTCAGCAACTCAAGGGAGTATACAAGATTGACTGCTCATGTGGTAGAAGTTATATTGGGGAAACGGGTCAATCGCTGAAAGTAAGGCTTAAAGAACACGCAGCTGACATAAAGAATAACAGATCTCGTACGTCGGCCCTTGCAGAGCACTCATCCAAGACCAAACATCACATGTGTTTGGAAGACGCCAAGGTAATTGCAAGGGAGGACAATTATCATAAAAGGAAAATGAGAGAGGCCATTGAAATTATGAAATTCCCTCGGAACCTCAACAGGGACAATGGAAGTGAAATCAGTGGGAACTGGTTTCCCCTGATAAAACGAATTACCCCCTCGAAGCCCTTGGAAGCTCAAGATCAATAGACCTTCCGATCAGGAGTTCTATCTAATAATTAATTAAATGCAATCTTTTATTTTAATTTTATTGATTAAATATATTAAATTTAATTAATTAAATTTAAATTTAATTTAATTAATGACTTAATTAATTAAATTAAAATTAAATTAAGGGCTTAATTTAAATTAAAATAAAAATGAATCTGATTAACAATAGTAAAATAAAATAAGTTAGGGTTTAGGTTTTTAAAATTATTATAATAAAAATAATTATAATCAATTAATATAATTTAAGAAAAGAGGCTTAATTAAAATTATAAAAATATTAAATAAAATATTAATTAAATTAAATTAAGGGCCTAATTATTAAATTAAAATTAAATTAAGGGCTTAATTTAATTTTAATGTATATTAAAATAAAATGAAATCTGATTAAACATTGGTAAAATAAAAATAGAATAGGGGTTTAGGTTTATAATTAATATAATAAAAGTAATATAAATATAATAAAATAAATATGATTATTAATTAGTTTATAGAATAAGGGGATTAGGGTTTTATTAAATGGTAGTTTAAAGGAAAGGAAAGTAAAATAAAAATAAAATGAATTAATAATGAGATAAAAATAAAAATAACAATTAAAACAATTAAAATGATTATTATGCCATTAGATTAGGTATTAATAATTTTATCATTTTAATTAATATTATAATTAATTATATCTATTAATTACATTAATAATAATAATCATATTAATAATAATAATTTTATTAATTAATGGATTAATTAATCTTAATAATAAAAATAAATTAAATATCAAATAAAAATAAATTAATTTCTTGAAATATTGGAAAGTAGTGTCGGCTCTCATTTTAGGGTTCCTTTGTGTATTTATAAGCAGGTTCCCGCTCCTTCTCTCATCATCTTTCATCTTTCTTTCATTTCATTTCTATCTTTCAGAAGTGTCCTGATGATGGACCCCCGTTGGGGTTCGAAACG
This sequence comes from Pinus taeda, assembly GCA_000404065.3. Taxonomy (NCBI): domain Eukaryota; kingdom Viridiplantae; phylum Streptophyta; class Pinopsida; order Pinales; family Pinaceae; genus Pinus; species Pinus taeda. Next base: position 8,104 of record APFE030092989.1, read on the forward strand.
TCGACAGACTGAACTGGAAACTGTGGATAATCCAGAACATGAAGCTATAAAAATCTTCTCGTTTCATTCATCATGCTGCCTGCTACGTATTACTTTGCATTACATTTCATTTTCTCAACAAAAACAAAATATTACATCTGCACTGTTGTGCATTAAAAATTCACACTGCTGTGTAAAAGATTTTCTTCATTCGCTCCTTACTCACGTGCTCTGATTCCCTTACATTACATATACAAAATGAACAACTACAAAATAAAACATAACAATAAGTTGACCTATGCCATACTCCTGTGAGAAAATAAAAAACATTAAAATTAAAACTTCTACCTACATTTACGACCACAGTAAATTTTATTAAATGCCTTACTGATACAAACGGCGGTCAAAACAAAAACTTCACATCAACTCCATGGTGCTGCAGGCCTGTACGCAGCTTGATTTCAATCGATGGTGGACAGCCTTCATCTCAATCGAACGGCTATCGCACGGTCAAACCAAACGAACATTACGCTCCGGGAAAAACGTTGTTTCAGAAATCTGCTTGTGGACACGCGTTAGCTGGCGTACATTATCGCTGCCCCTCTGAGGAATACCATCACTTGGTGAAAAGCGGTGCGATAAAAACTCGCTGGTTTTCCTGAATTAAATGCGTAGGTGAAATTACATTTCAACATAATGGATCCTATTTCTAGAAGCATTGCCTTTCGTTGTTACCGAACACAATTCAACGCATATATAAATTTATTATCAATACTCAATTTATCCCTCAATCTTGAACTTATGTTGATTGAAAAGAGGTTAAACATCTGAACTCAGTTTTGAACTTATGTTGATTTGGTAAGGGTCAAACAACTGATCTCCTTTGATTATCATATTTCAAGATTTTTACTAGAAATACTAGACTTTTCCTTTTTGAAATAGTATATTATAATAAATAATTACGCCATTTATTTTGTTCTTTGTTTCATATCCGTTAAGATTTCCTTCAACCAAATTGCTAGATATACTGTTATTGTTGTTGACTTCAACTTAATTTGTTGAACCATAATTTATGTTTACATTACTTTCAGGACGTGTAACAAATCAATCAATTAAGCATTATCTTCAACACTCCCTTAACACTCGTAATGAGGTGATTCCAAAAATGAAACTTTTCTTTAAGTACTACTTTGGTAAATGTAGCAAGTTGATCATTTCTTTTACAAAACCTTATTTCAAATTTTCAGTTTACCACACAATCCCTTATGAAATGATATCTGACTCAATATGTTTGGTGCTACTATGAAACACTAAATTTTTTACTTATTGCAATTGTAGATAGGTTAAACAACTATGGCATCCTAATTCTTCTTGATTTAGATCTATTAGGGTTATGTTCAATCAAATTGCTTCACATGTTGTTATTGTTGTTGTTGCAATGCACTTGCCTTTGTAGAAGGAATTGAAATAGTTGTTTCTTCCTTTGAAAACCTTGATACCTGTCGATCCTAGGCTAAAAACATAAGATGAAATACTTTTTCTAGCATCAAGAAATGCAACTCAATCACTATTTGTATAAACAAGCAACCCAAAATTATCTGTTGAACTATACCAAATACCAAAATTGTTTGTTCCACAAAGATACCTCGAAATTCTTTTTTTTGTTCCAAAATGAATCTTACTTGGATTTACACGATTCTAGAAATCAAACTCAATGACTACATAAAATAGGTCTAGTGGTAGTAAGATACATAAAAATCTCCATCAACATTTTCTTCATGTATAAAGGACTCAACATCTTCTTCAGTGCTTTCATTTGGAAAAAGAGTTCCACCAACATGCCACACAAGATATCTTAAATTCTTGTAGTTCTCAATGATTGTTTCACTTGTAAGCCCTATATAAGTGATGTCACTAAATGGCTTGTACAAAAACAACTGATTCCAACAAAATGTTTCAAATTCTTTTGACTCATCATGGGGAACAACATAAAATTATGGCTAGACACGAGCAATAGCATGAACAAAATTAACTTAGCACAAACCTCCAGTGGAGCATCATAGCGACACGAAAGGATTGACCCCTATTATCATAAACATGAATCCACACTGCATTTCGTGTGACTTTGGATGGAGTTCACCAAATGCTAATAATCCTCTTCAACATTGCAGGAAACATTTTGTTGACTATTTAAAAGGCATGGATCATCATTCACACTTTGATGGATCATGACATTTCAACATTGCATGACACCTGGACTCTAGGCTATTACATATTTGTCAAAGTAACACTTTGTTGCTTTGATATTCAAAGGGTTGGACCAATCTAATGTTTCGATATTAAGAACTTCAGGCAACTAGAGAAAACCATGGATGTGCATCTAACCTATATACTTCCACTCATACTTAAACAAAAATAAACATGCAATTAAGATATATAAACCAATAACAATAAAGTATTGTTTCCAAATCTTGTACAACATGACAAAAGAGAACGAGAATGAACCTATACCAAAAGTCTCTGGCACCAGTATATTTACGCAAAACTAACTCACTAAATATATTGATTCTTTGGTGGATATCATTAGAAATTATATGTGGATTCTTAATAACATTTTTTGTTTTTTTAACATCTTCATTTTGTCGATGACAATCGTTGTTCAAAGGAATAAGAATATGCAAGTCAGACCACTTTGTATTAGTTGTAGTTAATGTATAAAACAAGGTAAGGCAACCCAACTCGGTAATCATGTCAATGAGTTTAGAATGAAATTTTTTCCAATATTCCCTTGTACCCCTAAGAGAAGAACTAAAATGAATTAATTTTTCATCCAATTTACTAGTTAGTAGATCACAAAGTTGTTGACACATCTCTTAAACACTAGCACGTGCATTTTCATGAATATTCTTCTTGAGAAAGAAACATGTTGTTCCTTGGCTATGATGGCGCATAATCATATTCAATAGGAAATATTGAAAGTGAGCATGAATTTGAAATCTTTGAGCATAATATCTAAGTAGATGCAAGCCACATCTGTGCATTTCAACATTGCAAATATGAGGATGCAACCAATCAGCATCACCTGTGGGGAATAAAGTGGGGAATTCCATGTCTAGCAACCTTTGAGGATTGCATTTGTTAATGGGAGACATACCAATATCCAGCCATTACAAAGTTTCATCGTGCATTTTCAATAAATCTTCTTATTTGATCCACTTCCCTGCATTCATTTGGAAAGCTAGAAAGAAATGATGATGGACAAGTGCAAAGAATTAGCCCCCTCCCTTTTCATCTCCTCATCATCTATGCCTATTTAATAAAGATCGCTAATGACATATTGTAGCCTATTGGACACATCAATAGGTCTTTCTGGGAGAGTAGGAACCGAATCCATATCAATTTCAACATCCCTGTAATATTTATCCATCAATATTTTGTAAAGCAATGCATCCATGACAAGTTGTCTCTTCACACAACATTCATAATATTTTGATTCAACACCTTGTGTTCTGACAATTAAAAAATCAAGTTGTTCAACACATCATGGAAGCTTCTTTGCAATCGAAGATATATCTTGTGGAAAAATTATTGTATGCATGTTATATTTATATTCACCACCATAAGCATGTGTCACTTGCAATATTGTATTCACCTATGCTATTAACATCTCTTCAACTTGTGTCAAAACTCTTAGAACCTCGGGTTGTTCACCTTGATCCATGTTGTTAAAGCAAGAAAAACAATGAGAGTAATTCTCACTCTTACACCTTTTACAAATGGGCCCTTCATGCCATCTTACAATTTGTATACCAAGATAACATTCATTGCACACTTGGCACATTTTCACAATAGACAAATTATCAATCCTCGACCGAAACTTTCTATGAACTTCAATCATGTCTCTGCTCAAATTATAGTAAGCATATTTGCTTCCTCTACCAAACACCAACCCTCGCTGACGATGATTTGAAATAATCTATCCAATTTGGGCATTGACTGCATCATTTTTTCAATAAAATGATGGGAATCCATTCTTCTAGATTGGACTTTTTAGTTCAATACTTTCTATATGCAAAAAATATAAATCATAAGGTTAAAAACAAAGATTTAAAGAATGAAAAGTTAAATTTTTGAAGTGAACAACAAATTGAAAATAGAAAACATATATATTTTCCTAGTTGTTGCATAGTCCATGTGCAAGTCCGGGAACTGATATAGGTTTCCCTTATTGCAAATCTATTTTCCAACAACTATTCACTTCAATAGTGTTCTACAAAAAAAACATAAAATAAAAGTTGAATAAAACAACAAAATTTTTACATTCAAATGTAGAAACCCTTTGAAAATAGAATTAAATCAAGAACCTATATTGTCCCAATAGTAAAATTACGCAAAAATTCTCTACAGTCAAGAATATTGTCTACAAAGTTACATAGAGAAACATTCGCTCCAACATTCCCAACAAAATGTTGCAAATTTTCAACAATCCTAGAAAGCATGTTACTATTGGAAAAAACATTAGATGCAACTACTTGTCAAATGGCATCATTCCACCTACCTTCCGTTGTCGCATTTCTTCCATCATTTCTAGAGCACTCATGGTTTGCACATCTTTGTGTTTAGTCAATTTAGTGTCCTAAATTACTTGCATAAATTATCAACCGAGGTTTGAGCTGATGAAGTGTGGTGCACTATATGTGCATAGTTAACCTTTTTCTTACTTCGTTGTTTTGTATTTTATGTTGTTTTTGGGGGATTTATGTTCTTTGATGTCTAGGAATGTATAACCTGAAACTATTAGAAAATTTAAGTGAATCTAATGAATTTTAAAGGAAAGGAATTGTTCTTAAGTTAATCTAATTTCCTAAAAATAGACCAAGAATTGTTGGCTAGTTAGAACCTAATAAAGAAAACAGAGCATCTATCTTATCTTATCATTAGTCCTAATCCATGGATCTGATTCTTAAAACCAAGAATGAAATTGATGCAGAAGGTAACTCAATAATTGCATTCATTAAACATTCAACCATTCAATTTTGGAATATGATTAAATAAATCTCCTTGAAATGATTATTGGGAATATCAGTGATGCAACTAAGTGAGGATCTGAAAGAAAAAAGGTAAAAGCATGTAAAGCTAACAGTAAAAAACTAATGTATTTTTTACTTTCTCCAACATTCAAATGTGAAGCATTACCCTCTTGAAGTGTTGTGCAAGAAATCAATTATACCTTAGTTCCTAAGTTCCTAGGAAAATAACAATGTACTGAGTAAATTCAATCACTGTATGAATTAGACATTTAACCATTTAGTTTAGGATCATCATCATCTTGAAATGGCTTTTGAAAACATCCATTAACACAGTGAATTGACAATTCTGTTCTACGAAAATGAATGACAAAACGGTAAGAAAACTAAGCAACTATGTATTCTTATTAATTCAATCTTAATTCAGTTTGGAAACAGAGTCATTTTTCTCCATGAAATATCTTAGGAGAACAAGGTTGCACAGTTGTGATTTATCATTATGCTATTGATTAAAAACTAAATGAAATATCATCCTAATTTAGAAAACAGATTTGTTGAAAACAGAGTAATGGAAATTGAACTAAAAACAACAAATGAAAAACCTCCTTAAGTGCAGGGGGCCTCTGCAACTGACGTGGCTGGAATGCTAGCTAGTTAAGGGTGCACTTTAAATGATCATTGGCAACACAAAATTTTTATTATGAAAAAAAATGAAGTCTGAATATAGAGTATCAGCAGAAAGCCTGAACTTAACACGCAATTCCTTCTAACTTCTCCCTTCCTCTCGGTTCTATGCAACTGATATTTAAAGGAAAATAACATATCCGTTTATGAGATAAACTTTCTACAGGTGGCTAATTCGAATTAAATTTAACATGATAGTTTATGAGATAGACTTGTTACAGGTGGCTAATTCGAATTGCAATAGGATTATTTAAACTTTTGATTAGGTACAGGTGGCTAATTCGAATTAGATTTGCAATAGAACTGTTAGACTTTTGATTAGCTATGAAAGAGAAAATCAAGAGTCCTACTGCTTTTGGATAACGTACTTTGACTCCATCTTTGACCATGTCCTTATGCTTGCTTTTCTGTCGATCTAGACCAAGTGAATACGATAGAATCCATGTGGAGATGATTCTAGAAATGCCGATGTGGCCCAATTCTTCATTTGACACCTGGAACCTGTCAAACCATGAGGGTAGCTAGGAAATCCATAGTTAGCCGCAGAATAGGCTATGTTCTGTATCTAATTTGCAAAAATCTATTCAAATAGCAAGAGCATGAAAATATAATATGGTGATCATTTTAATGCTTTCCTTAAAACAAAACCTAGAATTTATCATTGATTGGGTCTGTAATCTTATGAGAAAGTGATGGAAAAAGGTGAGAAAAAAATGTCAAGGAGAGGGTAATTATGAGGTTCAACATACCCCATTGCAAAATCATTGCATGTCCTCATGCAATTTGCTAAAAATGTGAGTTCTTCCTCCCTACTACATTTTCTCAAACACCTCTGCTAGTACATCCAATTTCATTCTTTTGTTCTTCTTTGAAGTGACTATCATTTTGGGCTTTCTCATAAGAAGCTTGTACTTAAGGTTAATTACTACTCTATTCAAAATCTTATTCTTTCTTTTCAATTTCATGTTTTTCTTATACCACAGTCCTAGATGTAGAATGGTATTATCATGAATTGCCTTGTCTAATTTATTTTGTTCCCTCAAGGTCTCATTCTCCTCTTTGATATGTCTATTCAATATCTCTAATTCATAAATTTCCTGTTTGAGAGCATCAATTAGAGGTTCTTGTGGATTGGCAGAAGGTTTTGCATTCATTGAGGCACTTCTCTTCTCCAGTGATTCTATATAGTCATATATTTGTTGCTACACTAGGTCTATGCCTGAAGATCTTCTGCTTCGGCTACCTTCAAAATGATGAACAAGAGAATTTTGAGGACTGTGTGCAAAAGAGATGTTAACAGGAGATGGTTTTTGGGTTTCCTCGTCTAAATTTATAAACTCTGTCGCTTTTGATGATATTTTCTTTACCAAACCTCAAAGTCTAGTGCTCCTTCTAAGCTGTGTAGGACTTACATTCTCCTCATTTGTGACTTTTTATCCTTTCTTATCTTCCCTCTTTCCTTGATTTTCCTCCTGATTTCTGTCAGTTCTTTAGAGATTAAATTTTCATCATCTTTCTGCAATGAAGACTCAGGTCTGTTTTCAATAGTTATACCAGATTTCTTTCTTCTACTTCTTTTGACATTACCTTCTTTAGGTGACTTTGGTGCTTCTTGGAAATGGTTTCTAGAAAGGACATTCTCCCAGGTATCTCCTATGCTTTTTAAATGAAACTCAATTAATATCTTTATCAACCCATCATGATACATGGTTGTATCTATGAACTATATTCTCTTTTGCACATTTGAGGCCATCATTCTTAAACTATTTAGCAGGAAGAAAGGAAGGTTGATTTCTCCATTTTCTAAGAAGTTCATCAGTAAATGGATATGGTACACATACATGCAACCAAACCTCCCCTCACAAGTGATAAATTTCTATATAACCAAGAGCATGTTCCTCCACTTACTTTTAAGAGCTGAAATGGGAATACCCTTTTTAAAAACTGAGACATCCATACCTGGGTTTTTTAGTATTACTTTCCATGATTCATTGTGGAACTCCTTGTTTTTGAACCATCTTTCACCATTCCTTGGAAGTTTTGTAGACTTGGTCATGAATGACTTAGTCACTACAAACTTGATATCTCCAATTTATACCTCTATGCCGTCAAAAGATCGAGCAAAGGATTTTGTAATCTCCTTATGAAAACCATCAAATTTCTTGATGAATTTAAGCCATCTAGCTTTCTGCAACATTTCTTTGAGTTGTGGCTATCCTTCCATGTACTGTTCTCCTACCAGTTTTGATCTAACAATTAGCCCCATGCCTTCTACTACGAAAAGTTCTCAACCTTCAAAATTACCCTTTCTGGTTTTATGAAATGAATTGGCTGTGAATATGGTGAAAGGAACTGAGGGTTTGTATGAAATAAATATATGGTAGGGGTTCTGTAGAAACGTAGATAAGTATGTCATGTCGTAGTCATGACTATTAACAATCAACGAGGGAGTTAATTATGGACTGTTATGTGACAAAATATGGAGGATGTGGCAGATATTTAGTATGATGGAGATTGAAATCAAATCAAATGATGATTTGTCAAGGAAACATATGAATATCCATATTATATATGCTTTATGTTTTAACTTTGCTATTTAAAACAATTTTTTGCAATTTACCTTTTAGAACTTAACCTTTTCGTTTGTTGTTTTCTTTGGTGTTGAATTGTAGGTACCATTTTGGCATATTGGTCTTCAAAACAAGATTCTTCAATTTCCTGCAATCATCATTTGTTTGTAAGTTGTATAATTATGCCAGAGCTGTTGAATGAGATATGGTTGTAGAATCAAATTAGCTGCAGAATGGAATCAGCTGCAGAACATCATAAGAAATGAAGTATGGCTATGGAACATGAATGTGAAATGAAATGAAAATGGAATATGACAGTGAAATGGAATGAAAGTGGAGTGAGATGGAATGAAACTATAAAATAAAATGAAAATGGGGTGAGATGGAATGAGACTGTAAAATGAAATGAATTTGCAGATTATGAACTGCAAATGAATGTAGCTTTATGTCACTACTTATTACAGAAAGGAAATGGAAAATATAGGATGTCAAAAATCTCTGATTTTCACCCTGTATTTTCTGTATAAGTATGCCAATTAATGATTGGTTTTCATACTTATACATTTTT
>APFE030092995.1:18342-44718 GCA_000404065.3 Pinus taeda
TGACTAAGGTGTTCCTTTTCCGTACAGTAGTCTATCTCTTTCCAAAAAAGGGTTAAACTTATACTTAGTAGACATCAATTAATTTACTTTAACGATTTCGAAACGACAAGTACTCAGCAATATTTTCATCTTTTTGGAGTCTGAAAGGAGTTGAAAGAGGACTCCACCTGGATGAATGAGTGGTATGAAAAGATAGCAACTTGTTCCAATCATGATGGAACTGCTCAAAACATGTAATGGTCAAGAGGCTAGCTAATAAGACCACTCATCGCAAATGTTCCTCAAGCATGGGTAAAACAACCAAGTGAAAGCCTATGATCAACCAAAGAGATGGTGATGATGGAATGAAAGAATCAATGCTTATCTAACAAGAATCGGCTGATAAAAACAACAATCACGAGATGTAAAGTGGGAATGGTTTCATTTTTACACAAGCTTGAAATGGAGACAAACTATGCTTGGATATGGTTTCAATTTTACACAAGCTTGAAACGGAAACAAACTGTTCTTGAATTTGGTTTCATTTTTACACCTGCTTGAAGAAAAGATAAACTATGCTTGGGTTTGGTTTCATTTTTACACAAGATTGAAACAAAGATAAACTATACTTGAGATAAGTTTTTATGCCCTCAGCATAATGACTCAAATCGAGGTACATGCCCCCCCAATATTCATTTCATTCACTTAAGTAGAATGCTCGTTACTAACAGGTTGATCGAATGAAGGTTCACTTATGAGATCAAGTGAAAGACTCGACTGGGATTTTATGAGATCTAATCAAAGACTCAAATTGGAAGGGGATTTGTTTCATTTTTTGCCAAGCTTGACACAGGAAAAGAACCATGTTCATGACACCTATTTCATTTTTTAATGAGGTTGACATAGTAAAAGAACTATCCTCATGGGGACCTATTTCATTTTTTAACGAGGTTGACATAGTAAAAGAACTATCCTCATATCCCTTGTTTCATTTTTTAATGAGCTTGACACAAGAAAAGGAACTCTGCATTGAGCTCCTTTGATCACAGACCAACAGAGGCCATGGCTTCCAAGATTTTCTCATCAGACGAGAGAACAACAATCTGGAATGGATAGATGTCTAGGGATCCAATTGAAAAATCAGTCTCCAAATCCCCTAGTACATAGCATACCACATCACCTACTAGATCATTAGTAGTTGTGGGCATGGAACAGGTGGCCACATAATTAACTTGTGGCGGGGGTGATACCGCTTGCATATTTGGACCATTTAGGGATGATGGGTGAGTGGGAGTTGATTCAGGACCAGTGAATGTAAGCTGATCAATGATCAGAATGCTTCCTTCATACAGGTAGCACATCACTCAAAAGAGGGAAGAAACAAGAGCTCCCATGACATAAACATAGTCATCACCAAGGAGTAGATTGAAATCCAATGGAACTTTGACAACCATCACGTCTATATAGATAGTCTTTCCTCCCAAAATAATAGGAAATTTAGGAAGGATCCCTAGCGGTTGATTGGTTCCTCTGTTAAAAGCAAATAGATTCTGGGTGACGGGGACAAGTTGAGGAGAAGATAAAGCTTTCCAAGCAGTTGATGACAAGATACTAATAGATATGCCTTCGTCTATGACTATACTAGTATCACCATATGGTAAGCTTGTACCGTAATCTGGAAAGGCACACAAGACAGAAGGCGATATCCTACCAGTCGACTCTAATCAAAATAAGTGACTAAACTACTCAGAGGGGATGTCGTAGGAACATGAGAGCTACCCTCTTTCTCGATGGGAACAGGAAAACGTCTATCATGCACCTCAAGAACAAGAGGATTTACCTCCATTTCATTCGAAACTGAAGAAACCAAAATAACCTGAGTAGTATGAGGTTCACTCTCTACCAGAAAGGTACGGTTAACTGAAGGTGGGGTCAAGTCTACCATTTCTCAATCAATGGTTGGTCGAGAACAAACTCACGAGACTCAATTTCAGAGAGAGTGGGATTGACCAAAGATGACTTTCAATTAAACACTGAATCAACTAGCAGAGGATCAAGGGAAATCTTTTGATACCCAGTCGGAGGACGAGGTTGAGAATTTGTAATGTTTTCAAACTCTTTGGAAGCTTCATCCATAAGAGGACAAAGGTGAATGGGATGATTACCTTCACACAACTTACAGGGAAATTTGACTTTTCCCTTTCTCCCATGAGCTTTATTATTACTAGTTGAGGGTTTGTCACCAGCATGATCACTAGAGGATGATGACACAGGTCAATGCAAAAATCTGGACCACACTTCTAAGGCCTTGGGAATACCAGGACAATTCCAAAGGAGGTAGTCACCCTTACATAAAATGCAAGGGAATTTTACTTTCTGAGGCTAGTTGGAAGATTTTTCTTCATTAGTTGCATTGGTAACAATAGTTGTTTGGTTTCCCCCTTACTTATTTTTCTTCTTCTTCATCATCCACTTCTTATTCTTCTTAGCTTCCTGTTTACTGGATTCCAGATTTTCACTAGGCGAAGAGGAAGAATGATTTGAAAAAATAGGCAAAGCAGGCAAGGGGTCAAATTTAGGATCAACATGAGGTTGATGTTGTTCAAGTGGAGGAGAACTTGGTTGAAAAGAAGTTTGGACACTTGGAACCACTGAGGTTGAAAATAACCAAACTAGCAGACCAATGGTCAATCCAGGAAGGGACAATGTTGCCATATAGGGAGCACCAGTATTTACAAAAGAAGGAAAAGGACTAGGATTCCCATCATAAGGGTTTCCTTGACTGGTAGACTCAGGAAATTTTGCCATTAGTATCAACCTAAGATATACTGAGGAGTATTTCCATAGGAAGGATGCTGTTCTGTGGTCAATTAATTTTAGAATTTGAAACAAAAACTTTGCCTTTTCATGTTTTAAGAGTCGAGAAAAGGACAAAAGGTGACTCTATTCATTTTCATTGGTTTAGTGAGCTCGAAAGAACAAGTGCTCTATGATAATTTAAAATTTAAAGAGTCATAAAAGATCGAAATGACTACTCAGGTGACTCTAGGTAAAAAGGAGTACCAAGTAATTATGAACTGCAATATACACCTCAACAAATAAATTTACCAAGGACTTGGCGTATGTGCAAGAAATATCCTTGAATGTTGTGTTCGGCGTATCATGTTTACAGGGCGGTAGACTCAGCTTCCTATGGATAAAGGTTTGCAACCTATCATGTTCTCCCTTTATATATGTTGCGGTACAGGAAGCACAAGTCCATGCTAGCATTGTCGAATGCTGAAGCAAATGACAACGGCTAAGATTTAAAGACGTCAGAACACATCTCTAGCCTAGACCACTAAGTATGAACATTAATGTTTCAAATGATCCTTAGATTAATTGATAGATTTTAAAGTTGATCTTGGAATTATGTTACGATTTCAAGGCCTTAACAATGTTACATGTTCCTAAAATGCAACTACATGAAAAAATGAAATCCTTCAATTCGATGAAAGCTATCTATGTAAGGAAGAAGATCACCTAAGTCATGCATCAAACAAGAAAACATGCATTAGTGACAATTTCCAATGCTAAATGAAAAACATAAAATCTAATCTTTCATTTCACAACAAATGCAATGCCCAAAAATGATTTTAAAGTAAACTACCTTAAAATGCAATGATGATTTTTTCTTTTTCACTTGAGTGAAATAAACGTAATCTAGTGCATAAAGTAAAAGAGAATGCAAGAAAGCGAACAAACTTGAAAATCCATTTCACATTAACGATTTGAATGCAACAAAAAAAGCTTCAAAAAATATTGAAAAGATAAATACTTTCACTTTCACTTTTTGAAACACAAACTCAAAGCAAATACTTCCTTTCAATTCAAATGAGACAATCAATTTGTAATCTATTGCTTGTAAAATGAAACTTAAGCTACTTCACAATATCTACTCAATCTGAGACTAATGAAACCAACTTAAGACACAAGAACCAAAAGTGATTTGTAAATGATGACCAATCACACAAAAGACTCTTTAACACAAGTAATTGAACTCTGATAAGGAGATCAAAAAGTAGATGAAGGATGACCTAGAATATCTATAAACCCTAAAAGGATAATCAAACTTCAAACACACTTAAACAAAGTTTAAAGGTGGTTGCAATCAGACAATAAAAGAGTCAACTAAGACCACACTGATAAATCACTGGGAGAAGACAAAAAGAATTGAAAACAAGAAGACAAACCCTATTTTTTAACTTCTACAATCGTCGCACATGTGAAGAGAAAAGCAGCGATCATCGCTACTGTAATAAAAAAATCTGTGATATCATCACGACTGTCAGGGCTAAACCCATGATGGGCGAGGAAAAAAAGAAAAAACACAAAAATAGTCAAGAACAGCTCAAATCAACAAACTTCAAGTATCTACCAGAGAGTGAGACTGACTACAGACAAGCAATGAAGTCTAAAAATGAATAGTTGATCAAACTCGTCAAAAGACAAGGTGAAGAAAGAGAAGGAAAGGATCATAGGTTCCCTAGTGGAGTCACCATTTTGTTGTCAAGGTTAATCCTCTTTACAGACACAGACGATCCCTCTAACCCAATGAGTGAGTCTAGCAACTGAAGTGATAATCAACTATACATCTTCCTAGTTTATAATTGAAAAGAATAACAAAAGAGATGACCTATATTTTGGGAAGGTGAACAAGTAGTTGTATATTATTGGAAAATAAAGGGAAGCTTACAACCAAAGCCTTGATGTTGAAAGGCTCTCCTTGAGTGGTAATCCAAGTCCAAGTCAAGAAATCTCCAAGCACTTCTTCTCCAATTCAAATGAATAGCCTTAGGCACAATCTCAACATAAGGGTGCAAATAGACATAGACCAACCCAACCTCTAACTTGACCAACCATTTGCGAATGGGGGAGGATGAATTTACAAGCTAGGAAAGGGAGTTAGGACTTCTCCAAAGATAGGATTAGACCCTCATCTCAAGGAGGTAGCTCATAGGGATAATACAAACAGGTCAAGCTGGGAGGATTCAAACTCATCTATGTGAAACAACCTCTAGCTCGCTGCTCCAGAATCTTCTAGATCACGAAGCTTCTCATCCTCTTTGAGAAAATTTCCTTTTTGGGATCATCGTAGGTATATTAGCAAACAGAGTGATGCCATCACAGGTCAAGTATAGTGCAACATGCGACCATCACGGTTTTTAGCCTCAGAAGAGCAATCATTCTCAAATTAGGGTTTAAGAGCTATTTCCTTCAGGGGAAGCTCAAGGCGTTTTCCAATCAATGTCCTAGGGAGGATTTAAACTACATATATGAATGAGTACACTACATAATGGTCATGTTTCAGACACTTTGAGGTATGTCACAGGGAAGTGCAGGAGGTGTGACAAAACACTATGTAACACCTGGGCTTGTTGTTATAGCACCATTTACCACTCTTGGTAGATCTGATGCTTTGGTTATGGCCTACGACAACCCTTCCTTTCCAGACTTGGTCCAAAATCTAAAAAAACAATGTTTTATTTCCTATACGCTATTGTTCTAGTGGCTACAACCACCCTCCAAAATTTTGCCTTATCTTGTTTTGGAGCCTCCCTACTAACCTTCATAGCGGCTTTCCTTGCTTCGTCAAGTCCTCAAGCTTCAATAAATTTCTTACTCAAAGGCAGCCTCTCGATCATAGTTTGATCTTTTCCTTTCACTGGTTGCTCATCTGCAGCTTCCTAGTGAAATTTGTGCATTTCTGGACGAAAACCAGCAGTTCCCTCTAGGAATTGTGCAATTCCTTATTACATTCTATTGATGGGCTCCAAGATTGCATAATCTTATCTGCCCTCCCAGTAGGCATTGCGCAATTTTTCCCACCAACAGGTAGTTTAGCCCAAGATTTGCGCAAATCTAGCCAACAGTCAATTGTTAGGACCAGAAATTGCGCAATCCCCTTTGGGCAGTCAGCCCAGTTGATAGTCAGAAATGCGCATTTTTCTCCAACAGTCAAGCAGTCACTTGCATGTGCAGCTGAGTTGATCAGTTTACTTCAGGGCCAAGCAAAACAGACTTGCATGCATAGGTTGCTTCTCCAAAGGCAACATGCAAAAGCCTTCCCTTGTTTCAGGGATCTATGTTTAGTAGTTCAAGGTTACATGCAAGGAACAATTCAGAAATCTCCCTACAAGTGTCGCTTCCCCTAGATTTGTGGCATGCACGTCATAACCTCTATGTTATCAATACTCATTAACCGAACACCGTAGAGCTCATTCCTCACATCAACCTTGTAGCTCTGACATCCCACATCACATCTAGGAGTAGTTGGCACATTTAGCTTAGTTGATTTGGGGTTAGCCTACTTCTCATGCCTTGTGGTGCATTCTTGTCGCTTTTTGTGTTTTCCCTTGTGGGAGTGTTGTTTTCTTAATTTCTTCAAACATTTGTTGTCGTTTTACATATATTATATCTTGTTGTAGCTCTCTTTAAATTTTTGTTGCTATCTCACTATTTTCGCATGCATGAAACTGTTTTGCACATACGTTCGCGCAACTGACGAACGCACTCACCCACATGAATGTTGATCTGTTTTCTCAATCCTCCATTCATGTTTTGCATGCACTGTTTATCACTTATGCTATCACTTAGTGTCACCATGGATTTCATCAACTTAACTTGCTTTCAGTTTCCCGTCAGCGAGTCGGGCCAACCTTGGCCCGGTCTCTGCCTTCACCAAGGTTGTGTTGCGCAATCTAAAGAAGGAAGGCTCACCTTCCTCTCCGTATTTGCACATTCTAGCCCAGCACTAACCTCCTAGACTGAATTTCACATTTCTGGAGGTTAATGGCTACTTGGCCCAAAAATTTACGCAAATCTGTCCCTGGGCCAGCAGCCTTTCCCAACTAGAATCACGCATTTTGCAACCCCATTAGCCAACTAGCCAACTGGATTGCACATTTTGTAGTTCCAGAAGTCAGTTAGTCTTCTAGCAGCCTGGACTATGCCTTGTGCAGTCTTGACAGTTGATCTTCCAACCTCCCAACCGAAATTGCGCAACCTTCACGATCATTCACCCAGGTATGTTGTAGGTTAGTTCTCATGTTCATTTCGGTTTTCGACTGATAGATTTCTTGCTATGAGTGTTTCCATGTCTCGAAGTATCACAGTTGTTCATCTACCTGTCAGCAGTATAGGTACAATGGTTTCCAAGAGCACCAAGACAAAGACATTGTTCAGAGCACACTTGGGGATGCAGTTGATCAAGTGTACATGGGATTACGTACTCACGAGGACATCAAGTTGTTCATGGACAAGGACATCAAGCAGCATCATCACAGCGAGAAGCATCATGAAGATAGTTGAAGCGAGCATACCAAATGCAACGAACATAGCGGATGCAAGAGGAAGGTTGTTAACAACATAGAGGCAGAGCAAAGTTGCAAGATCAAGTAGATCCACTGATAATGAAAACAACTTTGGAGACTCAGACTATGAAGTGACGGTGTGACATGAAGATCGCATGAAGGTAGAAGATGGAAAAAAGAAGGAGTTGCATGTGTCAAAGTAGCAACTCACGAAGAACATGAAGCTACACAGACAGAATAATGAGTTGCAGCAGGAACATGAACAACAGTGGGTGCAAAATGAATTCACAGATGAAACTGCATGAGTACAAGTTAAGGATCCATCCTAGCAGTGGACACATAGTAAACATGGTGAGCAGTATTTTTTCATTGCATGCAAAGGATCTAGCAGCATGCATATCATTGAGCACATGCATGCAATCCAACCCATTCAACACACACACCAAAGTGAAGACAAGAAACAATTCCAACTAGGGCTAAACATGCACTTCGGAAAGTTGAGATGCATGACCACCAAAATACACTTGAAGATTAGCACAGACACTATGCATCAGTGAGTTTCCAGTTAAACTATACCCAAGAAGACCATGCACATATTAGCAAATGAGTTGGATGAAGGGGCCTAACTAATGCACCGATTGCAATGGAGGCAAGAGTTCGCTTCAGCAAGATGTCACCATGAGGTGCATGCACACCATCACGAACGACCAAGCTTTGCATCAGCTCGCCAGCGATACCATCACAAGCATGTCAAATAGTTGGTCTCACCATAGCGGACCGAGTATCAGTGATGTCTTGCAAGGCTTTCTCAAGCCATGTTATCTCACATGATGACATGTGCATTATAACATTGAGTCATCTCAAGTGTAAGTCAAGTGTCAATAGTTGGACATAACAGTCATAGAGTAGGTGAAGAGTTATGACGGTAATTGAACTTTCACAAAGGGGAATGTCAAGGGCCACCCCACTCTTTGCTATAAATAGTCCCTTATAACTCATTGTATAGGCTTTTGGTCAGCCAAGCTTCTACGAAGACTATCTTGAAGAAGACTTGGACAGTGATGTAACACGCGTTGGCTTCTCCATTACACGAAGCTAATACATCTCTTTGGAGGAGCAGGAAGATGTGGCTGTAACGTTCTACTGATAGGGCTAGCAGGTTTACATGGTGTATTGTATGATTGTTGCTTACACTTCTTTATATAATAAAAGCCAGCACATTTTCATGCATATGTTGTTATTGTAGTTGGGCTACTATAGTTGCCTTAATGATATATGTTGTTTAACTTACGTACTTGTGTATGAACTGATTCAAATGAAATTATATGAATCTTGTTGTTAATGTGTTGCATATGTTTTTAATGTTGTCATTGTACATTTCAACTGCTCTACCAGACACCAGACAAACCTTTCTCTGAACCTTGTTATATCAACAGTCGCACTCGTCTCAGAGTGATCTGTGAGTGTTGTTCACATTATCTTACCTTGTATATTGGGACTTCCACATCCATGTCGAATTCTCTACCAGCAGTTGTGCATGTCCTTTGTGTGGTGTGTTCCTAGTAGAGTTGGGACTGCTCCCTTTCAACCTCGAACTCACCTTCACCTTCCTCCCCCTTTGAAGTGTTGGAACCTCTCATACTCATTCATTGACTCACTACATCAGTCACACCCTTACTACTGACGTAGTTATCTTACTTTCCTCTGTGCAACATGATGGTCAAGGCATTACCTTACAACCCACTACTGGGACTCCTACACCAAATTGTCTGAGGTCTAATTTGGACTTCTTACCGGGGAGATCCCCTTGACATATTGGTAGGTCCAGTACCATCAACATTTCTGGCGCTAGAAGGAGGGCCTGATGATAAGCAGTTCCCTCTCATTTAATTTTGAACCTTTGCATATCTTTCATGGAGTCTTGCATTCTTCTTTCCCTGAGGTGTTTTTCAAATCGTGTAGATGTCTCCATCTCAGGGAAGCTTTTCAATCTCTTTTCCACTCACACATACGATGGTGAAGGAAAAGTGGCCTGGCCTGAGCACTTACATAACTTCCTTTTCATGATTTATGAAGAAGATGAGTTCACTGATGAACAGGCCGGACTGCTGCTTGTATTCACACTTCGCGAATCCCCATTTCGTTGGGTACACAGCCTATCAACTCACACTGTGCACTCATGTCAGCACTTATGTGATCTTATTGAAGAC
The DNA here is from genome assembly GCA_000404065.3 of Pinus taeda. Taxonomy (NCBI): domain Eukaryota; kingdom Viridiplantae; phylum Streptophyta; class Pinopsida; order Pinales; family Pinaceae; genus Pinus; species Pinus taeda. Next base: position 27,884 of record APFE030092995.1, read on the forward strand.
ATGTTCCATAATTTTGATCCAGACCATCTTGACCGAAAACTATTACAGCAACGGAGGGCTCTCCATGAATCTGTTATTGAATTTTGGCAGTGCTTCCATGACTTACAGTTTCAAGCTCCAAGAGCCAAATGAAGTTTGCTTATCTTTGGGACCGGTTCAAGTACTGCCTTAAGAAAACTGCCTATCCCAAGAGAAAGCTTGATGTCAAACCTTGCTCAACCTTCTTTGTTGATGGAATTGCACAATCCATGTGGGAGCAGGCAGTGTCTCAATGGATTTTCCACCTCCCTTTCATTCAACAATTCCACCATCGCCTATTGATGTTGAGTGTCATGTTCACACATCTGTTCATTCTTCACACCCTCCCAACATCGCTCCACTAAATTTTCGCGCAGAGTTGGTTGTTAGTCCTTCGAGTTCCCATATGCATTCTTTTCTTTGACCTTCGTCTTTGCACCCAGGTGTTCCTCCAGATGATGTTGTCTTCTGTTTGTCCATTCCAAACTTTTCACTTGTTGTGAACAAGGAACAACCCACTGACAAAGTTTGTGTTGCACAACCAACATGCGCTATCATTAATGAAGAGTATGAGTGTGACCTTTAACATCAACACTCAGTGAAGGATGACTCCCTTCCATTCGAGCCTCCTCCGTTCCTTCCTAGCTTCTTTGGTGAACCTGCCATCCATGATTTTGTATGCGTGTCTTCATCTACGGATGCACCCATTGTTGATCACTCGCAGGACTTTTCGGATGCTAGTCCATCACTCAACAATGGAGAGGATAAGTTATTCATTAAATATCCACTTGATCCTTCATTTGTATTTTCTGGAAACACAGAGGATGAGTTCGTTCACTTTTCATCTACCCCTCTGTTTTATTCATATGACCATGAGGATGTTGAAGAATTCATTGATTTTTTTGATCATGGCGGTCGTGATCCATTTGCTCCCATTTTTTATCACGATCATGAATCTATCACAGTTGATCTTTCAAAGCCACCGGTTTATGATGATCTACCTGATGATGAAGCTAAGACACTAAAGACTATCGAGACACTTTAGCCCGAGTTGATGGTTATGTCAGGCCCTTGCTCTATTGGGGTCAGTATCACTTCTGATCATGAAACTGTTCAATCACCCAAGGATCCTCATCACTCATTTGTATGCATTGAAGATCCATCTCACACACAGATCACACTTCCTCCACTCGAATTGCACGATCCCATTGCTCATGCATTGGAGGAGTCTTACATTGCAAGCACTTGTGTGCAACACAAGTTATCTTTGTTTCTTTCATTTGCTTGCATGTCTCAGTCAAGAGTGTGATTTTGCTTCAAAGTTGCACATAGTGTCACACAACACCATGATAAGTCCACAGACTGTTTGTCATGCACATGCACTCACTTATATCATGTGGGCACTTTGAAACACGAAGTGTGGCTATCCTCACTGTCATATCTTTCTTGTATGTTGGTCCGCATAATTGGTTTACTCACGGACCAAGCCTTCACTCACATGGGTCTACCAATGCGTCGGTGGCTACATTGGAAGTATCATGTCACATGATCAGGCCCATGCACAATTAGTGTAGGAGTAGGAGTAGTGTTTGCTTTTAGTTGTTTGCTTGCATACTTGTTTGTTTACTTGTTTCACTTTCATTTTCACTTCTACTCTTGCTTTGCTTTGTTGATTGTTAATTCGTTCACTTGTTTCGTTCATAGCTTAGTTCGCATGAAACCATGTGCCACTCATGAAACGAGCTGGGTAAAGTATAAGAGGGTTTGTGCATCTATCGATTGTTTTTGGGTTAACCCTTGTCAGCTCAGTCAAGTAGAGTAGGTGAGGGGGGAATCCTAAATAGGCACGTAAGAGATACAATAAACTACTACTCAGCTGGAACAACCTCCTCTTCTCTCAATAATTCGGGATCCCTCTTCCACCTCTGAAATGAACAAGTGTTATGCACAGTGAAAATAAAAAAGATTAAAAAAAAATGAAAATTCAAAAAAAAAAAAAAAAAAAAATGAAAAAATGAATAAGGTGAAAGAAGAGAAAGGCTTCTTACATAGGGAGGTGATGGAAGTAACTCCACCGGGGTACTGACCAAGCTCACTAGAAGCAGAGCCATGCTTGTGTTCCTATGTGACTCCACCGGGGTACTCTCCAGGCCTACTAGCAATGGAGCAACACCATAAATGAAACTAAGACACGGACGACTATACTTATTGTGCACCTATACCCCTCAACCCCAAACGAAACAACTATGTTGCCTTGGCTTGGAATGTGTGTCAATCAACCAAGAGTCTGGCAAATGATACATCTTAAAATCAAGTTACTGTGAAACCAAGATGAGTTAAGAACTGAACAATACTTCCGAAGGTGTTAACTTGTTTTAACGAACAAGGTCCATTCAGAGAGATGGAGTTCTACCAGTGTGTCACCAAGTGTTGTAGCAGCTACAACCACCCTCCAAAATTTTGCCTTAACATGTTTTGGGGCCTCCCTACCAACCTTCACAGCAACTTGCCTTGCTTCGTCAAGTCCTCAAGCTTCTATGTCTTTCTTGCTCAAAGGTAGCCTATCGATCACAATTTGATCTTTTCCTTTCACATACTGCTCATTCGGACTTGGTCCAACTATAGGTTGAGTAGCTTTCTAGTGAAATTTGTGCATTTCTGGAGGGCAACCAACAATTCCCTCTAGGAATTGCGCAATTCCTTCTAACAGTTTGTTGTTGGGCTCTAGGATTGCACAATCTTGTCTGCCCTCCCAGCAGGCATTGCACAATTTTTCCCATCAACAGGCAGTTCAGCCCAAGATCTGTGCAAATCTAGCCAGTAGTCAGTTGTTGGGCCTAGAAATTTCTCAATCCCCTTTGGGCAGTTAGTCCAGTTGAAAGTTAGAAATGCACATTTTTCTCCAACAGCCGATAAGTCACTATCATGTGCAGCTAAGTTGACCAGTTCCCTCAAGGGCTAAGAAAAAAAGAATTGCATGCATGGGCTTCTTCTCCCAAGGCAGCATGTAAAGGCATCCCTTGTTTTAGGGATCTATGTTTAGCAGTTGGAGGTTACGTGCAAGGAACAATTCAGAAACCTCCCTCCAAGTGTCGCTTCCCCTAGATTTTTGGCATGCACGTCATAACCTCAATGTTATCAAAACTCATCAACCAGACGTTGCAGAGCTCATTCCTCACATCAAACTTGTAGCTCTAACATCCCACACCACATCTAGGAGCAGTTGGCACATTCAGCTTAGTTGATTTGGGGTTAGCCCGCTTCCCATGCCTTGTGTTGCATTTCTGTCGCTTTTTGTGTTTTTTCTTGTGGGAGTGTTGTTTTCTAGATTTCTTAAAACACTTGCTATCATTTACATATATTCTAGCTTGTCCTAGCTCTGTTTCAATTTTTGTTGTTATCTCACGTTTGTCGCATGCATGAAATTTTTTTGCACAGACATTTGCCCAACTGGTGAACGACCTCACCCACATGCATGTTGATATGTTTTCTCAATCCTCCATTCATGTTTTGCATGCATTTTTTATCACTTCTACTATCACTTAGTATGACCATGCATTTCATCAACTTAACTTGCTCTCAGTTGCCCATCGGCGAGTCAGGCCAACCTTGGCTTGGTCTCTTCCTTCACCAAGGATGCATTGTGCAATCTGGAGAAGGAAGGCTCGCATTCCTCTCGATATTTGTGCATTCTAGCCCAGCACTGACCTCCTAGACTAAATTTCGCATTTCTAGAGGTTAGTGGCTACGTGGCTCGAAAATTTGCGCAAATTTGTCCCTAGGCCAGCAGCCTTTCCCAGCTAGGATCGCGCATTCCACAACCCCAAGAGCCAACTACCCAACTGGATTGCACATTTTGAAATTCCAATAGTCAGTTAGTGTCCCAATAGCCCGGATTGTGCCTTGTACAGTCTTGACAGTGGGTCTCCCAACCTCCGGCTGAAATTGTGCAACCTTCATGATCATTCACCCAGGTATGTTGCAGGTAAGTTCTCATGTTCATTTTGGTTTTCAACTGACAGATTGCTTGCTATGAGTGTTTCCATGTCTCTAGGTATCACAGGTGATTATTTGCCTCTCCATAGTACAGATACAATGCTTTCCAAGAGAGAAAAGACAAAGACACTATTCATAGCACACTTGGGGATGCATTCGATCAAGTGTCCATGGGCTTACCTACTCATGAAGACATCAAGTTGTTTATGGACAAGGACATCAAGAAATAGCATCACAATGAGCAACATCATGAACAGCAGCTGAAGGCAGCATACCGAATGCAGTGAACGCAGCAAATGCAGTGAAAGCAGCGAACACAATGGATGCAAGAGGAAGGATGTTGAAAACATAGAGGCGGAGAAAAGTTGCAAGATCAAGTAGATCCACTGATAATGAAAACAACTTTGGAGACTCAGACTATGAAGTGACGACGCGACATGAAGATTGTGTGAAGGCAGAAGATGGAACAAAGAAGGAGTTGCATGTGCCGAAGCAGCAACTTAGGAAGAACATGAAGCTACATAGATAGACCAATGAGTTGCAGCAGGAACATGAACAGTAGTGGGCGCAACATGCATTCACGGATGAAATTGCGCCAGTACAAGTTAAGGATGCATCCCAATAGTGGACACAAAGAAAACATGGTGAGTAGTGTTGTTGATCGCATGCAAAGGATCCAACAACATGCATATTGTTGAGTGCACACATGCAATCCAACCCATTCAACACACTCAGCAAGGCGAAGACAAGAAATAAGTCCAATTGGGGTTGAACATGGACTTCGGCAAGTTGAGGTGCATGACTGCAAACACACACTTGAAGATCAACACAGACATTATGCATCAGTGTGTTTCCAATTCAACCATACCCAAGAAGACCATGCACATGTTAGCAAATGAGTTGGATGAAGGGGCCTAACCAATGGACTAGTTGCAACGGAGGCAAGAGTTCACTTCAGAAAGATGTCACCATGAGGTGCATGCACACCATTACGGACGACCAAGCTTGGCATTAGCTCACCAATTACACCATCACAAGCATGTCAAAGATTTGGTATCACCATAGCATATTGAGTGCCAATGATGTCTTGCAAGGCTTACTCAAGCCATGTTATCTCACATGAGTACATGTGCATTGTAATGTTGAGTTATGTCAAGTATAAGTCGAGTGTCAACAGTTGGACGTAACAATCATAGAGTAGGTGAAGAGTCTTGAGGGTAGTTGAACTATCACAAAGGGAAATCTCAAGGGTCACCCCACCCTTTGCTATAAATAGTCTCTCATAACTCATTGTATAGGCTTTTGGTCATCCAAGCATCTACTAAGACTATCTTGAAGAAGACTTGGACAATATTATAACGTGCCTTGGCTTCTCCATTGCATGAATTTGCTACATCTCTTTGGAGGAGCAGACATATGTGGTTGTAACATTCTACTGATAGAGCTAGCAAGTTTACATGGTGTATTGTATGATTGTGACTTACACTTCTTTATATAATAAAAGCTAGCACATTTTTATGCATATGTTGTTATTGTAGTTGGACTACTCCAATTGCCTTAATGATATATGTTGTTTAACTTACGTACTTGTGTATGAATTGATTCATGTGAAATTATATGAATCTTGTTGTTAATGTGTTGCATATGTTGTTAATGTTTTCATCGTTCGTGTCGACTGCTCTTCCGAACACTAGACAAACCTTTCTCTAAACCTTGTTATATCAATGGTCACACTCGTCTCGGAGTGATCTGTGAGTGTTGTTCACGTTATCTTACCTTGTATGTTGGGACTATCACATCCATGTCGACCGCTCTACCAGAAGCTGTGCATGTCCTTTTTGTGGTGTGTTCCTAGCAAAGTTGGGACTCATCCCTTTCAACCTCAAACTCACCATCACCTTCCTCCCCCTTTGAAGTATTGGAATCTCTCATACTCATTCCTTGACTCACTGCATCAATCACACCATTGCTACTGAAAAATTTATCTTACTTGCCTCTGTGTGACATCGTGGTCAAGGCATTACCTTACGACCCACTACTGGCACTCCTACACCAAACAGTCTGAGGTCTAATTGGGACTTCTTACCGGGGAGATCCCCTTGACATGTTGGCAGGTCCAATACTGTCAATAGCTACTTTTCACCATGTTAAAAGCTTGTACACACGGGTCAATATATACCCAACCCATGTATATGTGTTAAAACACTTAAAAATAATTGACCTCCTTAATTTCGAGTGGAGTTTACGGGTTTTACCTGTTACTCACCTACTATAGCCCATGGCCCAACTGTTTCCCAATTGAAAAAACTACTTTGTAGAAGTATAAATAAACCTCCATGGGAAGGCCTAAGGGGAGAAGAGATGAGATATTGATATTGTAGTTGACTGATCCCTAATCGAGTCTAATGAAATCCCTATGCCTCCTGCACTCCCTAAGCTTTAGGAAACTCTTGTTTCCTCTTTTGAGATATCCTTCATTCCTCTTGTGATATATTTGTGTATGTCAATGGAGGAAGATTGTTGAGGCCAGGACAAGATGGATCCAGAGGACGGTTCTGCTTGGAGCCGGAGGAAGACTCAGGTTGTAGTTTTCCACCTTTCTTGTAGCTTACATCAATAAAGAAATGTTGTTTTGTTCCTAATATTTATCGTGTTTATGCATTGATTCATATTGTGATTTGTTTATAAATCATATATCAATGTGTAATTTCTCATTTTCTTATATCATCTAACTTATATAACATTAATATGCTTTATGTTACTACTATTGTATATGCTTTTCTTCGATAACTTACAGGTTTCAAAGGCACTGAAAGAAGTAGAGGGTTTGAACCGTGCAGGATCTAGCCAAACATAGGACCTCTAGGTAAAGTCACTTCTTCCTAGTTCAGTAGTATAAGCATTTAAATTGTTTGTCTATGCATTTCTTGTTGTTGTTTTCCCTCTGCTTTGTTGGGGTTTTCAACCCAAGCCACTAGGGTGTTCCCACCCATAATAGAATTGGTGACTCTGCTAGGGAAAACATTCTTGTTTTTCCTAGTTTTGGTTGTTTTTTCTCAATCAAGGTTTATTTTCTTGATTCCTTTCTTTTACAGTATTATTTGACTTATTATCTTTCGATGCATCAAGTTTGATCTTCTGGATCAGGCCTTGATTTTTGTTTTTCTTGATTAAGTCTTTTATACAATTTTCACCTTTTGGCTTTGAGCCACCTTCACTTGGACTCGTGTTTAAGCCATTTTTTGACCATATCTTCTGCAAAATAAACCTTGCAATCACTTAGCCTTTGAAGCTTGACATCCCCTTTTACCCATGGAAATAACATTCCTTTGAGTGTCATTGACCAGTTTCACCACCTTGCATTGAGCATAGGAATGTTCCCCTCCCAGGAACTAGAGCATTTGTTTTTTTGACACTCGTTCTTTCCACTATACTATAGCATTCTTTTATTATTTTTCAGGCTTAATAAATATGGAAAAGACAAAAGATATATATATATATATATATATATATATATATATATATATATATATATAATATATATATATATATTTATATATATATATATATATTATATATATATATATAATATATATAATATATATATATATATATATATATTATAATATATATATATATATATATATATATATTATTATATATATATATATATATATATATTATATATATTATATATATATATATATATATATATCTATATATATATATATCTTTTGTCTTTCCATATTATATATATATATTATATATATATATTATTATATATATATATATATCCCAAAAAGAGCGGGAACGAGACATTATTTCCATATTTGATGGCATCTAGAGTTAGTTTTGTTGCCGTTGAACAAGGCACTAAAAAAATAAGTCTTTCCTCCATAGGGATGGCCTTTAGTTTGACTTAGGAGAGCCTTAAATTTGTTATTGAGTCAGTACTTGTTCGATTGGTTCTCTCTTCCAATCATATGGAGAGTTTTCTTATACCTCCCACATGACAAACTTATACAAAGTTATCATATGTTGCCATGTAGTCATAGTCGAGTCGTGATTTTGTTCAAGGGAAGTAAACCTGAGTCGGCCTCTCTGTGGTGTCTCTTGATGTATTTTTTAGTTGGCCATCCCTAGTTGTCAGAGTCATGTTCGTTATCACATCAACTATTTTTTCCTTTTCTTGTGCTGGTTTGAGAAGGTCTCCATTGACTTCTTGTTGGCGGGTCTTTCTCTTATCAACTACGACAAATTGTTCTGAGAGAAGATCTAGAGTTTCACCCTGGCCCTATTTTAATTATTTATAGGTCACCTTGTGCTCAACATTGATGAGTATCATGGGTCTTTGACTAATTGGTTTCCCTTGTGTTCGACATCAACTTTCATTATCACACATTAGGATTCGTGCAATACCTTGGTTTCCATTTGACCATATTGGTGGATTCCTCGCCTCTGTGTCAGATTTCATTATTGGTTGGCTCAAAGGGTTTCTATCGTGTGCTAGCTACATCTTGTGTATGCCAGAAATGTGCTTCAGTTGGGTTACTACATCTTATTCTTCTGATTACTTCCACATTACTGACCTACGGGTTACACTCGCGGTAGATTGATGAAGGATGCCTTAATGCCTTTCTTCTAGCGAATCTTTTCCCATGGACTTCAACTCATTTCTCTGGGAACGAGATCTAGAGTCCATTTGGAAGTACCTTAGGGATTGCAGTCATCAGCGGCAGGCTCCTTCGCTATCTACAGTGGGAAAACATCATTGTCTCTTGATTGATAGATTCTTCCAAGTGTTCGATTACAACTCATTTGTTCGCACTTGTTAGATTGTACTGGGTACCTTGGCTCACATCATCATTATCGATGAGTAGTCTCACCCTTGTTAATGGTATACATCAATGACCAGTAATCAAATGATTTCTCACATGGTTGACTTTAGATCATTTATTCCTATTATTTAGAACTGTACCACTGCGGTTGGTGAAGACCTCAGGTTTGCATCAACATTTCTTGGTTCACTTGTCAGTTGCTTTTGTTTCTGCTAGTTGACACCATCCACCTTATATGTTGCAATTCTTTATAGTGACGTCCTATATGTTGGCACCCGAGTTGCAGTGTAGTACCATTTATTTCACCATTTGACTTGGTGCTTTTTGTATCAGCTTTATGAGTTCATTGATCAGCTTCATACTTCAGCATCATTGATTAGTTCTTTATATGTGATATTCATACATGTACTTACTTAGATATGATCGGGTGATCCATTATTTATTTTCGATTCCTTTATACTTGTATGCATATTGGATCTACTTTTGTACTTGACATGCGAACATGCTTTATTATCTTTGACCATGGGTATGCCTGCCTAAGGCAACAGTTTCTTTTTGATCTCTTTCACTAGCTTGGTAGGCTAAATTATGATGAACTCCTCCTCGGTCTCAGCATGATTCCTTCTATACACTTAATACATTTCAACCATCATGTACCGCTTTTGACCTCATATATTAGGGGGCATCTATTATAGCACCATTTACCACTCTTGGTAGATCTGATTCTTTAGTTATGGCCTAGGGCAACCGTTCCTTTCCAGATTTGGTCCAAAATCTAAAATGCAGTGTTTTATTTCCTTTGTGCTACTTTTACTTGTGTTAAAAGCATGTACACATGGGTCATTATATACCCAACCCATGTATATTTGTTAAAACACTTAAAACTAATAAATATCTTTAATTTTGGGCAGCATTTATGGGTTTTACTTGTTACTCACCTACTATAGCCCATGGCCCAACTGTTTCCCAATTGAAAAAACTAATTTGGAGAAGTATAAATAAACCTCCATCGGAAGACCTAAGGGGAGAAGAGATGAGATATTGATATTATAGTTGATTTATCCTTGATCGAGTCTAAAGAAATCCATGTGCCTTCTATGCTCCCCAAGCTTTAGGAAACTCTTGTTTCCTCTTTTCAGATATCCTTCATCCCTCTTGTGATATCCTTGTGTGTGTTGATGAAGGAAGATTGATGAGGTCAGGATAGGATGGATCCAGAGGACGGTTCTGCTTGGAGCTGGAGGAAGACTCAAGTTGTATTTTTCCACCTTTCTTGTAACTTACAACAATAAAGAAATGTTGTTCTATTCCTAATATTTATCATGTTTATATTGATCCATGTTTTGATTTGTTTATAAATATTATATTAATGCGTAATTGTTCATTTGTTTATATGGTCTAACGTATATATCATGAATATGCTTTATCTTACTGTTGTTGTATATGTGTTGCTCAGATAACTTATAGGTTTCAAAGGTGTCAGAAGAAGTAGAGGGTTTGAACCCTGTGGGATCTACCCAAATATAGGATCTCCTGGTAAGGTCACTTCTTCCGAGTTTAGTAGTATAAGAATTTAAATTGTTTGTTTGTGCATTTCTTGTTGTTGTTTGCCCTCTGCTCTGTTGGGGTTTCCAACCCAAGACCTTAGGGTGTTTCCACCCACAACACTTGCCTTTGAGATTGTGTTGATTCCTTTGAGATTGTGTTGATGCCCTTGTTGTAAGGTCTACAACAACCCTCCAAAATTTTGGCGCGCATGCAAATTTTGAATCCTACCTTGGATCCTATGATCAATCATTGCTTGGTCACTCGTTGGTAAGCTGATGAACTCAAGCACCTCCTTGATCTTAAGGATTGTTCACGTTCTCATATTTATGCAATATGTGTCATCTTTGGGCATAGGAATTATTGTTTGTCATGCAAAGGGAATGTTGTTCTACTTCAAGGGGAGATCTTGTCCATATGGGTTGTTCTTATAACATAGACATGTTTCACACGCACTTCACGTACTCTTGTCACAAAGGTTGTTGCATCAATCAGAGTATGTATTTTATGTCTTGGATCATCCACCTTGTATCACTAAGTGTTCGCGTGTGATCATAGTCAAGTTATATCATTTTTTTCATCAGTCTCATTGATCTCACACTTGGTGAGCTCTAGTATTGTAGCAATAATTCTGCAACTCCTGGGACTCCCTACTTTACTTTTATCAACCCAGTAGTTCGTAACAAACTTGGAAGCGATGGTGCTATATGCACAAGTACTAGCTCTTACTGTAGGTTGTCACTTCATCAGCTGGCACAATTTTGGTAGGAGCTTAAGCCAACTTCTATGAGCTCTTAGAAGAATCTTTTAACTGTGATGGATGAAAGCTAACTCAAGAGAGGCTAGTCTACTTGTAGAAAGAAGATGAAAGCTAAAAGGAAATGCAAACCCTAGCAAACCCTAGTTCTACCGACTAATCCTACTTATGCAAGAAAAGAGATGAAAGATGTTGGAATGGATTCCATTGAATCTTGAAAGGGTAAGATGCATGTGGTTAAGCTACTTCTGAAGGAAAATATGGAAAAATCATCTTTTTGTATTTTTAAGTAATTTTGCAGAATTATTATGCATGTGCTTTAACTATTTTTGACTATGCAAAGGTTTATTGGTGAAAGGAAATGGAGTGGGCGCTTGCAGGAGGTTGGGAAGGTGAGAAGAGGACCTAAGGGGTCCGTAGAACCCTTCTGAAGAATTCTAGAATAATCAGATCTCAAAAAACTGCTCGCGTGAACTTCTACAGGAAGTCTGCAGGGGTTCTACAAGAAATTCTACAAGAAGTTCTACAGGAACAGGCCGAAAGTGGATTTTATAGGGTTGATGGTGGAAAACCGGTGGGAAAGTGGAAATGAAAGATGGATAAGGACGTTAAGGGGTCTAGGACCTGGTAAATGAAGCTAAGGAGTGATGAAGATGGTTGGATTTGTTCAAGGATGGAGAAAGCAATGTTGAACAAAAATGTAGAAATTAGGGCAAGTTGGGAAAGTGTGGCAAATGAAGGGAAGAAATCTTGAATTAGGGGCTATAACAGGCTGTATGATGGAGGAAGGGTAGGTAGGAATGTATTACAGGTGCTCTGCACATTATTTTCCAAAACTGATTGAACAAAGACAGAAAAAAACAAAGATCTATCTATTTTGACCTAATCTGCCCTTAAAAACCATAAATATGATGAATATAAGTTTATAGATAGAAAATCATGCAAGAGAGATATGGAAACTGAGCAAGAATAGATCTAAACATGAGAACACAATTGATATCAACTTTTGCAACTTAAAATCTAACACTAGCAATTGCATTGGAAGGCAAAAAAAGTGTTTTTGTGGCAGCAAGTGTGCCATGGTCTCAGTTCATGGTCCCAAGGAGGGAGAAATGAGATCAAGGACTACTTGATGGCCTTTTGTGGATATCTTCTATTACCAAACTGTCAAATCAACCTAAAGCATGAACAACTATCTTAATCATCAAAAACAACTTAAGTAACAAAGCAAGATTTTTACCTAAATAACAGAAATTATTCTATCAATGCAGTAAAGACACATGAAAGTACGCAAAGGAGGTACACCCACTTGGGTTCGGCCCAACCCCAAGAGCTACAGCCTCCTAAGAAAGCTCAAAGATGGTGCAAAGCGAGATACATCTTCATTACTCAAAAATAATAGTCATGTCACAAAATTGTTTACAGAAAGAGCTTGAAAAATGAGCTGAATGCAGAGCTGCACTAAAGTACAAAAACAAACTATTCAATAGATAAAATACCAAGGCTTTAAGCATTCCTACTTATGCAAATGAGGACTCCCAACAGTCCTCCTTAACTTTAGGATCTTGGCTGCCCAAAGCTGTAGTTAATCAGCCACTTCACTAGACCTGCTCGGCTGCCCCTTGAAATCATCTTTGGTGGGTTGTTGAACTCTAAGCTGATGGTGGAGAACTCGAAGAAGGGGTCATTTAGTGCAGGAGACATCCCTCCTATAAATCCTCAGCCTTGTTCCCTTTTATTTGGTTGCAAATTTTCTCATAAATGCCTGACCTTGATCCAAAAAATGTCCAAAAATCTGCAATAAGCACGTATTAGACTTTGTGATCAAGTGACTATTCCCATTCAATTAACATAAATATATTCAAAAGCATGCATAAAACTATAAAGAATGGTGGATTAAATGACAATAATACACAAAATGAGCCCATAAAGTTACCCATTTTTGGGGCTCATCATCACCCCCTGCTAAATGTGTTGCTCATCCTCTAAGCAACTAATCCAGTTCATCATCTTTGATTTCTTTGAATGCTTCTCTAACATCACAGGATTCTGAGGTGATGTCCTCTTCTCGGTCATGAAACCCTGCCTTTCTCTCTACTTCCTCTCATTTCCTGTGTTCTTCTTCTTCCTTGACCCCTTCCAGTAGTCCTAAAAGTAATGGAGGATTGAATTTTAGGCCAATCCAGTTGGCCTTCAAGTTTTTCATTGTCTATTTATAAAGTGGCACTCTTGCTAAAGCCTCCCTCATTCTGGTTGGGGAGTGGTACTCTCTTATTTTCAAACTATGGGATAATGTGTTCCATCTCCTTGTGAAAGCATGAATGCAATTATCACCAAAGTCTTTCCATGTCTTCAAAGTGAGCAATGGCCTGAGCTTGCCTTCCAACGTAATCTAGGAGAACTTGAGGGTTGTTGGCAAGGTGTTGATGAGCATATACTAAAGTTGAGGGATCTTTTGGTTCTACCCTAATCATGAGTGGCTCACTTAGCTCCATGTCCATAACCTTTCGGATTTCTACTGCCCACTTTTCCTCATGGCTTAACTAAGAAGCCATAGCCATGAGTTTTACATCTCCCAATGCAGCATTGGGGTCCCATAGATTCATGTTTGGAAGTGCCAAGTTGTGTAAATAGAATTTTGCTAACTTGGCCTTATTTTCAGCTGAGCTATTGTCACACAAATACATAAACTAATTGTAATTCTGGAATGGAATGGTGCCCCTTTGGGCCAATGTGTTAATTTGAAATTGCAACCATTGGTCTTTAAGATATAATGCATAGGACTTAGCAAGTTGCCTACATTGTAAGGCTTCTACTACCTAGCTGGCCATACAGGCCATTTGTGCTTCTTTTTCTTGCAATTGTTGTTTTAAAACCTATATTTCTTTTGTTGCCTGAGACTCCTTTTCTTGCAGTAGTTTTGACAGCATCTCAACATTAGCTTGTAGCTTTTCCTCTTTATACTGTTTTTCAGTTGTTTCCTTGTCTACTGGAGGTCCTTATTGCTACTGCTGCGCTCCCAAAATGGACAGCCTATCTTCCTTCTGACCTTCCTATAACTGCAACTTCTTTTTCAGCAGCTCATTCTCCTCCTATAGATGGGCTCTTTTACTACTTTCTATGTGCCTCACCATGGCCAACTCTCTTCTTGATTCTTTTGGTTGTTCTTCCAAGTGGCCTATGTCTGCAACTCCCTTAGATTTGGCAATTCTCATCCAAGTGTGAGTCCTAACCTATTCTTGTTCCAATGCAAAGAAAAGTGGTACAGAAAATTTCTATGGGATGATCTTCCCACTTTCTAACAAGTTGTAATATGAGCCCAAAATAGGTTGAGGGCTTGGTTCCATTATCTCCTCGGTCTTGTCTTCTCCTTGTGATTGTTTGGCTGCCTTTTCCTCCAATTTCTCAGTCTCTTTTAACTTGGCTAGAGTTTCCTGTAGAGATGTTTCAAATTCCTGTAGAGCTGCCTTTGAGACCATCATCCTAATTCTCTCTTTCCATGTGGAGGTTTTTGGGCTTCCTCTTTCATAAGTGATAGATATCTTGGAAGGAGACTCTTCCTTCTTTTTAGTGGTTGTGTCCTCAATGATAATTAGTTCCTTTGATGGTGGCTGGGGTTTACCCACTTTGATCCTTGTGCTTCTTTTAGCTTTAAAGTATATGGGGGTTTGCCTCTTTCTTTTTCATTTATGTTTTGTAGGTGTGCTTAATGTAGAAAGCACAGTTGCTTCTTCCCGTGCCAACATTTCAAGGGATTCCTCTTGTTGTTGTTCTTTTCCTTCACTTCCTGTAGAAATCTCTATGCCCACTATTTCTACCTGTGTTACTGATATCTTAGGCTGTGTCTTTTTCTTCTCTTGTTGGGTGCCTACTTTGGCTGTGGCAATCTTCTTTTGGGCTTTCTCAACCTTTTCCTCTCCAATCTGTGTCCTTTATCCCTTCTCTGTTCTTGCTGTTGTCTCCTTCTTGTTTTAGGTTTAGCAGTCTTATCAAATTCCTCTTTTTCCTTCTATTCTTCCTCTATTTTTTCCTCTGCTTGAATGTCTTGTGCTCCCTCATCATTGTTCTTCTCAATTTCTTCAGTTTTCTCCCCCTCATAACTGTTGGATGGGCTGATGTTCTCAGCCAAAGTTCTGATGTCATTATCCCTAGACATATTTCTGAAGATTTCCCAAACTATGGGGAGAATATAGGTGTGTAAAGATTCTTTCACCAACAGTTTGATGAGCCCATGGTGGGCCAACTGATCTGGGACCCCTTCATTTAGCTTTGTACCACATTCAATTAAGTACTGAAGGAGAAAATATGGGATGCTCAGTTTTTTAGCTAGAGGCAAGTCCATCCCATACCTTAATTCATGTAACAACCTAAAATGATATCCATAAATGATGTTGAACCTCCCTTGACATGTGATATACTTCATTATTTAATAACTGACTTCACTCTAGAGAGGAGGCAAGCTTGTCCTTCTAACCCCATTTTTATCTTCTACAGGATGCTCCTCGGGCAGAAAAAATGTTTTATTAGCAAATTGTCCCAATGATCTCTCCTCTTTCCTCTAAGGGAGCCCCATTGGTAGGCTAGTAATTCTACTGATGATATCAAGTGTAAGTTCTAGGGTCAAACCCCTAAAACTAACTGTGGCATGTGTCTTCGAATGTGGTCTCAGGGACATCAAGAACTCTTCAGTTATCTCCTCATCATAACCTTGAATTCTGTCAAAGAAGGATATCTAGTTTTCCCTGGTGAAAAGGTCCACCACCCCAGGGTGCTCATGCAATTTGCTAGAGTCTAAGGGTTCTTTCCTTATGAATCCTCCTGGCATAGTGTTGAGTGCTCTTTTTATGTTTTAACCAGAAAAGAAAATACTTAGGTGGGAAAAAAAAACAGTCAATCATTGAAACAGAGGATCGCTGAATTCAGTTTTTTCTGAACTCAATAAGGAATTTCCCAGGTGCTTCTTTGCAATATCAAATGGAAATAATTCTCCTATTTTAAACTGCTGCCATCCTGATTTAACTTCTTGGTTTTGAAAAGAAAGATTTTTTTCTACAGAATAGAGGATAAGGGCACAGGTTCTTTTCTCAGCATGTAGATAGATATGCACATTCATTTTTTCTCTCACACACACACACAAGTTGGCCTTTACTGCTACATGTATCTTTCTTACAGGAGAATTTGGAAAAGGATGGGGAGATTTCAGATGCAAAGAGAAAAAGAAACTGTGTAGACTCAGGGAAATATGTAAGCAGACTTTCACTCCTTTAATGCACAGGCAGATTTTCACTCTCTTTTTCAATCTACTATCGTGTTCAATTTACCACGTTACTCAAACAAATCATGCACAGAGAAGTTTTCCTGAGCCTACCTTGTTTTGAGCTTGAATTTCGATGAAAATCAAGAGTTTTCTTTCTGCAAAGTTGTTCTCTGCCTTCCTGTAGAACCCTTCCTGTAGAAATCTCCCAACTCCTATAGAATGAAAATGCGCTTCCAGTAGAGCCCAATAGGCGGGAGATTTTCAAAAATAGGCAGAAAACTGGTGGAGGACGACTGATTAGCTGCTCTGGAAGTGGTAGATGCGTACTCTATGTTGGCATTATGTTTCTGGTATGGTTATATGTTACAGATATTGTACTTGATGGCAACACCCATGGCATGGCTCTCAATATGATGAGAATTAA
>APFE030092995.1:45146-71296 GCA_000404065.3 Pinus taeda
CAAAAGCTCGATCTATATGAAAGTGAAGTGGAAAGCAAATCTGTGAAGGGTGATCTCTCGAGTGCTGCAGCTGTGGAAGTGCGGAGGCGCCGCAGGAGACGCCGCAGGAGGCGCCGCAGGAGATGCCGCAGGAGGCGCCGCAGGAAGATGCCGCAGGAGGCGCCGTAGGAGACGCCGCAGGAGGCGCCGCAGGAAGACACCGCAGGAGGCGCCGCAGGAGACGCCGCAGGAGGCGCCGCAGGAGACGCCGCAGGAGGCACCGCAGGAGGCGCCGCAGGAGATCTGGTTATCTGGGTGACTTACTGGTACTTGATGATCATTTGATATTTATGGATCCAGTTTGAAAATTTATGAAAAGTGGTCCTTGAAAGAAAAGAAGTAGGGGGTTGTAGCTCCCTTCCAGGAGAGACTGGAAAACGAGAGAGAGTTGTAGCTCTCTGCAGGTTGCAGCCTGCGTACTGGTAAAGGACTGCACCAGTACAAGACCATTGTAAAAGGAGTTTCTAATTTGAAAGAAGATAGAGACATATTGCAGCAGGTGGTTTTCACCCACATTGGGTTTCCACCTTATATCTGGTGTTCTTTGATGTGACTGTCTGTTTTTCTTTTTCATGCTCATTGTTTTATGGTACTGATATGCAAAAATAATTCAAAGTATAAATAAGGAAGAATTGTTAAAAGGACTAGATAATACTGATTCACCCCCCCTCTCAGTATTATTTTCAACACTCTAGTCGTGAACATCGTGAGTGTAGAATGAACAAAGGGTGGTGAAGTTTTAACTGAGCTGTCTTTTGACTGTGGGCGTGATTCATGGTGAGGGGATGAGGTGGTCAGACCAGACCGTTGATCCTATGTCACAACCATAATGTTTCTGCATGTCATCTGACCACCATCACTTCCCTTTCTCCTGTTATCCGCCACCACCACTACCAGTCCCGAAAATTTCTTCCTGAATGGACACTCCACATGTGCTCGCTACGTATCTAATCGGTGGTTTTGAATTTAACGGGGCTCGTTTGGATTCCACGAGGATGTGTAACTGGCCAAGGGTGGCTAGTCAATTGGCCACTGATTCCACTCAATCTAAACCATTTCCATAGTCACGCAACCTTGAACTATGATTTATGCAATTGAAGAATAGGTTTAGGCACTTACTTACGTATTCGCGGCTGTGTTATGCATATTTTGGATTTTGGAATCCATTTCTTCATTTTTGTTACTGCTTGCGCACTGCATGCTTGGCCTTGGGCTATTGTTAATGTTCACACGTTCAAGTAGAGCTCCATGCATGTTTCATATGCCATACTTTGTTGTCCCTGTCTCTGGAGTATATCTTTCCGAGGGATCAGCTGCTATAGGAATCCTGTAGGATCTCCTGTAGCTACTTCTCCTCCTGGAATTCAAGCTAGAATGAGCAGGGCTACAACTGCTGACAAAGGTCTTGGATGATACGGAGTCTATATGGAGGGTATCAGGTATGGTGAGTGAGAAATTGTTGCTTTGATTTGTCATTAAAATGTTTTGCTCGCAGCATGAAGGAAACAGGATTTCTGTGTGTGACTGCGTAGGGACATAAAAATGAGTGCAATGGAGGTTTATGGAGATGGAGAAAGGGCGACATATGGTGATGAATGGAAGTAGGGAGGTTTACAGGCCTCATAGATAGATTCCCAACCTTTGGGTCCTCTTCTGAGATTGATTTTGGCTTTTTTGTAGATTCTACAGGATCCTTCTGTAGAAGACACAGAATTTGCTGTAAAAGGTGAAATCTTAGCCCAAATGGGACAAAATCTGAGGAAAGGGTAATGGTCATGGAGGAATGGATTGCGAGGGATGCATGCAGCTTGGTCATGACCTCTATCTTCATCTTATGCGATCCTCCTAAATCCTGTAATGACCTTCCTGCAACCTGCAATTTATTCAACAGAAATTATCTTCATTTTTTCTCTCTCTCTCTCTTTTTTTTTTTTAATATGAGACAGCCGGGGCGCCTCCAAGAGGTTTTCACCCTCACTATCTACCCTGGGTGGCTCTAAGAGGTTTTCACCCAAGGATATTTTATTCCTTTTTTCTTTTATTTTTCTCTCTCTTTTTTTGTTTTTTGTTTTGTGTGTTCAAAGTGGGGGTGGAGTAGAGACAGGGGCCTACTCCACTACAAACACTGATTTACCCAGAGTTTCAATGAACTCCTACTTAGAAAGGGGATTCCTATAGATTTTCAATCAATGCCCATTGATGAGCATGGGGATGGCTTCTTCATCAATGGTCTTGATAAGGACTGAACCATTGTCGTTGCATTTCTCCACTGTATATGGTCCCAACCATCTTGTCTTCAGCTTTCCTTTGAAATCCTTGTATCTTTTATCATATAACAACTTCCAATCTCCTGACTGAAATTTCTTTTCTTTGAGGTGCCGGTCATGCCATATCTTTCTTTGAAGTTGGACTACCTCTGAGTGGAGAAGGGTTTGCATTCTCTGTTCATCTAATCCATTCTGCTGCAGTATTCTTTCCTATTGTGCATGGCTAAGATCTAGGTCCAACTGAGCTGCCAACCTCAATGTGTTATATTCGAATTCTATGGACAGTAAAGCCTTCTTCCCATAGACCAGCTCATAGGGTGTGAAACCTATCGTAGTTTTCCAAGTAGTGTTATAGGCTCAGGTGGCCTCAACCAAGCAATCTGCCCAATCTTTCCTACTGCTGCTCACCACTTTAGTCAAAATATCTTCCAAAACTCTATTAGTGACTTCCACCTATCCATTTGCTTGCAGATGATAAGGGGTGGAAGTTCTTTGCTTAATCTTGTGATGAGTGAGCAGGTCTTCAATCAAGTTAGAGGTAAACTAACTTCCTTGATTTGTGACTAATTGTTGCTCCCTTGATTGCCTTTGTTTTTTCCCACTTTGTCAGGTAGTCCATGCACACAATGATGTAAGAATTTTGTTTTGAAGGAGGGTTGATAGGACCCACAAAGTCCATGCCCCACTTCTCAAATGGCTCGAAAGTCACTCAAGGTTGTAGGGGCATCTTATCCCTTGGAGTCGGTTTCCCCATCCTTTGACATCAATCACATTGGCTGATATATCTCCTGATATCTTGATGAAGAGTGGGCCAATAGTACCTTGCCTGTAGGATTTTGAAGGCAGTTCCTTTTGCTGAAAAGTGGCCCCCATAGGGCCCATCATGATAGGTTAGGAGGATGTCAAAAACTTCCTCCTCCCTAACACACAACATCAAAGTCTGATCTGGGCCAAGTTTAAAAAGATTGCCCCTAATCCAAGTGAATGGGACATTCTTCCTCATGATCTTTCTCTTCTCTTTTGAGGACAAGTATGGTGGGAACTGAGCTGAAACCAAATAATTTTCTATATCAGCAAACCATGGAGAGAGTACTAAAATAGCAAACAGGTGTTCATCTGGCATTTAATCATCCACCATCCCTTCTTCACTTGGAGGAAAATCTAGTCTAGACAGAAAATCAGCAACATTTTCCTTACCTGGCTTATCAACAATGGTCAAATCAAATTGCTGCAATAAAAGTAACCATCTGATGATATGAACATTTACATAAGGTTTATTCATCCAATACCTAATTGCAGCATGATCAGTGTGTACAAATGTTTGATAACTAGTGATGTAGTGCATGAACTTGTTTAGGAAATGGACTATAGCTAGGAGCTCTTTCTCGATTACAGAATAGTTTAACTCTACCTTGGACAGGTTTTTATTGACAAAATATATGGCATACGGTAGCTTCTCTTCAACTTTTCTTAAGGCTGCTCCTATGGCTTTGTTTGAAGCATTTGTGTGAATGTGGAAAGGTAGGGCCCAGTTTTGACCTCTCAAGGTTGGGGCGGTTACCAGCTTACCTTTCAACGCATCCAGAGCCTCTTGACAGTTGTCAGTCCATATAAACTCAACATCTTTCCCCAAAAGACCAAACAATGGAGAGGCTAGCTTACTGAAATCTTTAATGAATCTTCTATAATATCCTACTAAGCCTAGAAAACTCTAAAGATCTCTTACCTTTTGAGTAGGTGGGACCCTTTGGATGATAGCAATATTGTTCGGATCCACCTGTAATCCTTGCTAAGAAATTGTATGACCTAGCACGGTCCCTTTAGTCATTAGGAATTCACATTTTTCAGGACTGAGGGACGGGTTCATTTTAGTACACTTGGCTAAAAATTTTCCTAAGTTAGTCAATGCTTCTTGGAAGTTAGAACCATAAGGGGTAAAGTCATCCATATAGATTTCCACTGAATCATGAACCAGCTCAGTGAATATACTCAATACCGCTCTCTGGAAGGTGGCAGGAGCATTGCATAACCCAAAGCGAAGGACCTAATAGGCAAAGGTACCCCATGGACAAGTGAAACTACTCTTATCTTAGTCTTCTGGGCTGATTTGGATATGATTATATCCGCTAAACCCATCTAGGAAGAAAATGAACTTCTTTCCTGCCATGCCATCTAACACTTGATCTATAAAAGTCAAAGGGAAATGGTCCTACTTGGTAGCTTTTGTTAAGTTCTCGATAATCTACATAGATTCTCCACTTCCCGTTTTTCTTAGGCACGAGCACCAAAGGAGAAACCCACTCACTATCGAAGATAGGGTAGATGAATCTTGCATCCAACAACTTTTGCAGTTCTTCTTTGACAATGTCCTTAAGGGCTGGATTCATTCTCCTCTGAGGCTGCTTGACTGGTTTACAATCCTCTTTAATGTAAATGTGATGGGTACAGACTGAAGGGTGGACTCCTTTCATCTCCTTATAGCTCCAAGCAAAAGCATCCAAATGGTTGTTCAATAAGCTACACAGCTCCTTCTCCTGAGAGGGAGATAGGGATGAGTTGATATTCAAGGTTTGTTCAAGGCCAAATTCCACATTCTTCACTCAGAGAGAGGCCGGATCAGCCACGCAGAGATCCACTAAAGCACTGGCTTGGGTGTCCTCTACCAACTCTTCTAATGGCAGCACACTGGGAGGTGGATTTTGAATCAAATTCTCAATAAGGTCATCCTCGGTTTGATGAGCTCCCCTAGTGGCTTCCACTGTGCACAATGGTGCAGAGTAGACTTCATCCTCATCTTCCTCCTCCAACCTAAGAGGTAAGTCGTGTTCTAGCACAAGTTGGGCAGGAGGATATATGATTAGCTATTTGGATATAGGCCCATTATTCATGGTCATGCTCCCAGCTCGACAATTGAAGTAAGCATCTGCAGTAGCTAACCAAGGCCTTCCCAAGATGAGGGGGTACCCAGTGAGTTTTTCCTTTGGCTGAAGGACCAAGAAGTCTGTAGGGTACTCCCAAGAATCAATGAAGACCATGACATCTTCCACAATCCCCTCAGGGGTCACGTTGGAGCAGTATGCTAACTGCAGTACTATCGAGGCCTTTCTTAGGGAGCCCTGAAGGCTAGCCTTAAGCATAGTTTCCCTGGTCATCACATTAATGACATCCCCTATATTAATCAAGGTGTGGGGGATTATGGTGCCATTGATGTGGACATTGACTACAGGACTCCCAGGGTCTAGATATTTTTGACAGATTACTTGTCCCAACATCAGGTTGAACAGTTGTCCTATGACATTGATAGTTGGGGCATCTCTCTTGCGCCTGCCTGGGTTCCTGAAATACTTCTCTTTGATCAATTTGTTGTAGATTGGTACATCTTTTATGGCCTGGAGAAGTGGTATTTTTACACATAACTGTTTAAGTTCTCCCAGAAGTTCAATCTCTTATGGGTTTGGTTGCACGGTTCCAATTAGTCACTTAGGAAAGGGTGGAATGGCTTTTGGTTCACTTTCCTGTTTCTCTTCTTCATCCTCCTTAGGAGGAGGTTGGTTGTCTGGGAGGACCTTCCCAGATCGTAGGTTGATCTTCTGAATCTCCACAGCATAGGTAGGGCACATTGTCTCTCCAGTATATACCTGTTGGGCCTGTTTGTTATTGGGGTTCGGGTTCGGTTGAGCAAGTATCTGGGGTTATCTTAGAGGAGCAGGAGGTAATGGTTGTGGTTGAGCAGGTGGTGGAGTTAAAATAGTGGGAGGAGAGTTGTACTGGGGCCTCCACCCCTGATGAGGTGCATACCACTGAGGTTGTGGCTGAACATGAGAATGAAACGAATGAACAGCAGGTTGAGTATGGTATTGAGATGGATATGACCAAGAAGGGGGTGCGAACCAGGAAGGATGAGTAGGGGGACCCCAAGAAGGTATGTGAGTGGATTGGTTGGGGTTGTAATAAGTCTAGGATGTCCCATGCATCCCCTGTTGGTAAGATCTGGGTCCATGTGGCCTCCTTTGGTTCATGAAGTAGAGTGTTTCAGTGGCTCCTTCAGCCCCTTGGAACATAACATTAAATCCGGGTAAGGTTGGGCACTAGTCTGTAGGGTGGTCTGCCTGACAAATGAAACATACCTCTACATAGTGCAATGGAAACTCATTCCTAGGATGCTTCCTTGTGCATTTGGGAAAAAATATGGCCAAAGCCCTCTCAGCTTCCTCTTGCTTCTGTTGGATTCGGAAGGTATCTTACTGCAGGCTGTCACTTGATCAGTTGGCACTAGTTCACTAGGAGCTTAAGCCAACTTCTATGAGCTCTTAGAAGAAGCTTTTAACTGTGATGGATGAAAGCGAAATCAAGAGAGGCTAGTCTACTTGCAAAAAGAGGATGAAAGTTGAAAGGAAATGCAAACCCTAGCAAACCCTAATTCTATCGACTAACCCTACTTGTGTAAGAAAAGAGATGAAAGATGCTATAATGGATGCCATTGACTCTTGAAAAGGTAATATGCATGTGGTTAAGCTACTTCTGAAGGAAAATATGCAAAAATCATCTTTTTGTATTTTTGAGTAATTTTGCAGAATTATTATGCATGTGCTTTAACTATTTTTAACTATGCAGAGGTTTATTGGTGAAAGAAAATGGAGTGGGTTCTTTCAGGAGGTTGGGAAGGTGAGAAGAGGACCTAAGGGGTCCCTAGCACCCTTATGGAGAATTCCACAATGATCAGATCTTGAAAAACTACTCATGTGAACTTCTACAGGAAGTCTGCAGGGGTTCTACAAGAAGTTCTACAGGAACAAGCCGAAAGTGGATTTTAGAGGGTTGATGGTGGAAAACTGGTGGGAAAGTGGAAATGAAGGATGGATAAGGATGTTAAGTGGTCTAAGACCTGGTAAATGAAGCTAAGGATTGATGAAGATGGTTGGATTTGTTCAAGGATGGAAAGAGCAATGTTGCACAAAAATGTAGAAATTAGGGCAAGTTGGGAAAGTGTGGCAAATGAAGAGAAGAAATCTTGAATTAGGGGCTGGAACAGGTTTCATGATGGAGGAAGGGTAGGTAGGAATGTATTACAGGTGCTCTGCACATTATTTTCCAAACTGATCGAACAAAGACTGAAAAAAACAGAGATCTATCTATTTTGACCTAATCTACCCCTGAAAACCAGAAATATGATGAACAGAAGTTTATAGACAGAAAATCATGCAAGAGAGCTATGGGAAATGAGCAAGAACGGATCTAAGCATGAGAACAAAACTGATATCAACTCTTCCAACTTAAAATCTAACACTAGCAATTGCATTGGCAGGCAAAAATAGTGTTTTTGTGGCAGCAAGTGTGCCTTGGTATCAGTTCATGGTCCTAAGGAGGGAGAAATGAGATCAAGGACTGCTTGATGGCCTTCTTTGGATCTCTTCTATTACAAAACTATCAAATCAACCTGAAGCATGAACAACTATCTTAATTATAAAAAACAACCTAAGTAACAAAGCAAGATTTTAACCTAAATAACAAAAAATATTCTATGAATGTGGCAAAGACACATAAAAGTACACAAAGGAGCTACTGACACTTGGGTTGCGCCCAACCCCAAGTGTTACAGCCTCCTAAGAAAGCTCAGAGCTGGTGCAAAGTGAGATTCATCTTCATTACTCAAAAATAATAGTCATGTCACAAAACTATTTATAGAAAGAGCTCGAAAAATGAGCTGAATGCAGCGCTACACTAAATTGTGAAAACAAACTGTTCAATAACCCAAAGGGAAGGACCCGGTCGGCAAAGGTACCCCATGGAAAAGTGAAAGTGGTCTTATCTTGGTCTTCTAGGCTGATTTGGATCTGATTATACTCGCTAAACCCATCTAGTAAGGAAAAGAACTTCTTCCTTGCAAAGCCATCTAACACTTGATCTATGAAAGGCAAAGGGAAATGGTCCTTCTTGGTAGCTTTGTTAAGTTCTCGATAATCTACACAGATTCTCCACTTCCCATTTTTCTTGGGCACAAGTACCAAAGGAGAAACCCACTCAGTATTGGAGATGGAGTAGATGAATCCTGCATCTAGTAACTTTTGCAGTTCTTCTTTGACAATGTCCTTAAGGGTTGGATTCATTCTCCTCTGAGGCTGCCTGACTGGTTTACAATCCTCTTTAATGTAAATGTGATGGGTATAGACTGAAGGGTGGACTCCTTTCATCTCCTTATAGCTCCAAGCAAAAGCATCCAAATGGTTGTTCAATAAGCTACACAGCTCCTTCTCCTGAGAGGGAGATAGGGATGAGTTGATTTTCAAGGTTCGTTCAGGGAAAAATTCCACATTCCTAACTCGGAGAGAGGCCGAATCAGCCATGTAGAGATCCACTAAAGCACTGGCTTGGGTTTTTTCTACCAACTCTTCTAATCGCAGCACACTGGGAGGTGGATTTTGAATCAAATTCTCAATAAGGTCATCCTAGGTTTGACGACCTCCCCTGGTGGCTTCCACTATGCACAATGGTGCAAAGTAGACTTCATCCTCATCTTCCTCCTCCAACCAGAGAGGTAAGTCATGTAAGTCATGATATCTTCCACAATCCCCTCGGGGATCACACTAGAGCGGTCTGCTAACTGTAGTACTGTCGAGGTCTTTCATAGGGAGCCCTAAAGGTTGAGCTTAAGCATAGTGTCCCTAGCTATCACATTAATGGCAGCCCCTAGATCAATCAGGGTGTGGGGGATTATGGTGCCATTGATGTCGACATCGACTATAGAACTCCCAGGGTCCAGATATTTTGGACAGATACTTGTCCCAACATCAGGTCGGACAGTTGTCCTATGACATTGCTAGTTGGGGCATCCCTCTTGCTCCTGCCTAGGTGCATGAAACACTTCTCTTTGATCAATTTGTTGTATATTGGTACATCTTTTATGGCTTGGAGAAGTGGTACTTTTACACATAGCTGTTTAAGTTCTCCCATAAGTTCAGTCTCTTATGGGTTTGGTTACGCGGTTCTAGTTAGTCTCTTAGGAAAGGGTGGAAGGGATTTTGGTTCACTTTCTTGTTTCTCTTCTTCATCCTCCTTAGGAGGAGGTTGGTTGTCTAGGAGGACCTTCCCAGATCGTAGTTTGATCTCCTGAATCTCCACAGCATAGGTAGGCAAGTTGTCTCTCTGGTATATACCTGTTGGGTTTGTCTATTATTGGGGTTCAGGTTCGGTTGAGCAGGTATCTAGAGTTGTCTTGTAGGAGCAGGAGGTAATGGTTGTGGTTGAGTAGGTGGTGGAGGCAAAATAGTGGGAGGAGAGTTGTACTGAGGCCTCCACCCTTGATGAGGTGCATTCCACTGAGGTTGTGGCTGAACATGAGAATGAAATGAATGAGCAGCAAGTTGAGTATGGTATTGAGATCGATATGACCAAGGAGGGGGTGCGGACCAGGAAGAATGAGCAGGGGGACCCTAAAAAGGTATGTGAGTGGATTGGTTGGGGTTGTAATAAGTCTAGGATGTCCCATGCATCCCCTGCTGGTAAGGTTTGGGTCCATGTGGCCTCCTTTGGTTCATGAAGTAGAGTGGTTCAGTGGCTCCTTCAGCCCCTTGGTATATAGCTTTAAATCTGGGTAAGGATGGGCACTGGTTTATAGGGTGGTCTTCCTCACAAATGAAACATACCTCTACGGAGTACAATGGACACTCATTCCTAGGATGCTTCATTGTGCATTTGGGACAAAAGATAGCCAAAGCCCTCTCAGCTTCTATTGGATTCAGAAGGTATCTTGCGACAGGCTGTCACTTGACCAGTTGGCACAAGTTCCCTAGGATCTTAAGCCAACTTCTATGAGCTCTTAGAAGAAGCTTTTAACTATGCTGGACGAAAGCTAACTCAAGAGAGGCTAGTCTACTTGCAAAAAGAAGATGAAAGCTGAAAGGAAACGCAAACCCTAGCAAACCCTAATTCTACTGACTAAACCTACTTGTGGAAGAAAAGAGATGGAAAGATGCTGGAATGGATACCATTGACTCTTGAAAAGGTAAGATGAACGTGGTTAAGCTACTTCTGAAGGAAAATATGGAAAATTCATCTTTTTGTATTTTTGAGTAATTTTGCAGAATTATTATGCATGTGCTTTAACTATTTTTTATTGTGCAGAGATTTATTGGCGAAAGGAAATGGAGTGGGTGCTTGTAGGAGGTTGGGAAGGTGAGAAGAGGACCTAAGGGTCCATAGCAACCTTCTAGAGAATTCCACAATGATCAGATCTCGAAAAACTGCTCGCGTGAACTTCTACAGGAAGTCTGCAGGGGTTCTACAGGAATAATGCGAAAGTGGATTTTAGAGGGTTGATGGTGGAAAACCGATGGGAAAGTGGAAATGAAGGATGGATAAGGATGTTAAGGGGTCTAGGACCTCGTAAATGAAGCTAAGGAGTGATGAATATGGTTGGATTTGTTCAAGGATGTAGAAAGCAATGTTGCACAAAAATGTAGAAATTAGGGCAAGTTGGGAAAGTGTGGCAAATGAAGGGAAGAAATCTTGAATTAGGGGCTGGAACAAATTGTATGATGGAGGAAGGGTAGGTAGGAATGTATTATAGGTTCTTTGCACACTATTTTCCAAAATTGATCAAACAAAGACTGAAAAAAGCAGAGACCTATCTATTTTGACCTAATCTACCTTTAAAAACCAGAAATATGATGAACAGAAGTTTATAGATAGAAAATCATGCAAGAGAGCTATGGAACTGAGCAAGAACGGATCTAAACATGAGAACACAACTGATATCAACTTTTCCAACTTAAAATCTAACACTAGCAATTGCATTGGAAGGCAAAAACAGTGTTTTTGTGGCAGCAAGTGTGCCTTGATATCAGTTCATGGTCCCAAGGAGGGAGAAATAAGATCAAGGACTACTTGATGGCCTTTTTGTGGATCTCTTCTATTATCAAACTGTCAAATCAACTTGAAGCATGAACAACTATCTTAATCATCAAAAACAACCTAAGTGACAAAGCAAGATTTAAACCTAAATAACAGAAATTATTCTATGAATGCGGCAAAGACACATAAAAGTACACAAAGGAGGTATTGGCACTTGGGCTGGGCCCAACCCCAAGAGCTACAACCTCTTAAGAAATCTCATAGCTGGTGCAAAGTGAATTCATCTTCATTACTCAAAAATAATAGTCATGTCACAAAATTACTTACAGAAAGAGCTTGAAAAATACGCTGAATGCAGAGTTTCACTAAAGTGCGAAAACAAATTGTTCAACAACTAAACTACTAAGGCTTGAAGCCTTCGTACTTATGCAAATGAGGACTCCCAACAGTCCTCCTTAACTTTAGGAGTGTGGCTGCCAAAAATTGTAGTTAATCAGCCACTTCACTAGACCTGCTCTGCTGCTACTTGAAATCATCTTTGGTGGGCTGTTGAACTCCAAGCTAATGGTGGAGAACTTGAGGAAGGGGTCATTTGGTGCAGGAGACCCCCCTCCTATAAACCCTCAGCTTTGTTCCTTCTTTTTTGGTTGCTAATTTTCTCATAAATGCCTGACCTTGGTCCAGAAAATGTCCAAAAATTTGCAATAAGCACGTATTAGACTTTGTGGTCAAGTGACTATTCCCATTCATTCAATTAACATAAATATATTCAAAAACTTGCATAAAACTATGAAGAATGGTAGATTAAATGAGAATAATAGGAAAAATGAGCCCATAAAGTTACCCATTTTTGGGGCTCATCAACACTTACCCTAGTTTCCTGAACAACCTAGCCTCATCTAGCTTTCTGGAATTGCACACTTTGCTTCTGCAACCCTCAATATTTTTTTCCTTTCCTATTGGATCTGCACAATGTGTAGAGATGCCAACCTCCCTTGGCATCCAAAACTACGCAGTAGTTTCCTCGAGTTTCCTTCTCCAGCCAAAACCCACTGTCTTCAGAATCTACACAGTGTTGTGCCTCAGCTGCCCATCCATCACCACTCTCTAGAAATGTGCAGAGAAGTCAGGCAGCTAGCACTTCTCTCCAGAAATGTGAAGAGAAATCAGGAAGCCAAAATGGATCTCCAAAAATTCACAGAGTAATCCGGCTACCCTGTATTCACAAACTGCTCAGAGGTGTCTTTCCAGTACCCATCCTGTAGCAATGTCTTGCATCCCAGAATTGCACAATTTTGTTCTAGATGTCCAATCTGTCTTGCACTCATAAATTGCGTAGAGTAGGAAGCCAGCCAACCTTGCCCTGGAAAACTGTCCAGATCATCCCAGCAATATTCATTGTCCACTGAAACTGCACAGATCTATCTCTCAGTGATTACAGGAAAACTTGACATGCTAGATCACTCTCAAGGAGTTGAGGAGAAGGAACAAGAAACCAAGTTATGGAAAAATATCGGAACCTCATGCAAACTTCATCGGATGCAGGATTATCTCGAGGGTAAGTATGGTAAGTAAAGAATATCTTTTGAAGTACATCTCTTAGTATGGATTGAAGGACTACTTATCACTGTCATATCATGTTGCCTTAGATAACATGCATGTTTGCAAGCTCAAATTCATTTCATGTGTTTCCTTTAAGTGTCTTGCTTCCTTTTCACTTTTTTGACGAACTGTCGTCTTTGGCATGTTGATTGCTATGTCATGCTTTCGACCCAGTTCTGGTAATGTCGAAGGCTTGTATTTGTGTGCATGATTTGTTTTCTCTCTATAGATATTGGTCTCACTCACACACAAAGGTTTAAACATTGTCGCACAAGTGTCATCACGGTCATTCGAAAACATATCTCAAGTGTCACTCTTAACCCTTGAGTCAGTCTCACTGAGAACATGTTTGTCTCATTGGTTTCAAGTATCTTCTCATCGATTCATACTAAGTGTGTGATCAAAATGTCATGTATGCACAAGTACACTTTCTCACACTTATTCATTTTTCCTGAAAATCTATCAACTGGACAACCCTCCTTCAACTGGACCTCGATCTCAATGACCTTGCACTACTACCCAGAACTGCGCAGAGCTTGCAGTTATCCTCTAGGTAGCCTGCATTGCACAATTCTAGAAATGAACTACTTGACTATCTATCAGAACTGCATAGAAGTTGTCCTAGAACCCAATCCAGTTTGCACTTCCCACAAGATCACCCATCAAGCCTCCCTCTGGTCAACTAGAAAAACTGACTTGACTTGTGACCCAGGGCTACATTGATATCCAAAACTATGCAGAGCTTTTCTAGCCTAACTGCCTTGCACTTCCTATAGAAACTACATAGAAATGTGGGATAGGCCTTTGTTTCCTATCACTGCACTATGTGAATAAATTGTGCAAATCTGACAGGAAAGCTTCCCTGCTGGCCTACTTTGTTCTCCCTCAGAAAATTGCGCAGATTTGTCTGTCACCTGCCCTTCTACCCTGCTCTGCAATTGACCATCTTTGTGTTTTTTTAGTTTTAACAATCGTCACCCCCATGTGGACTACTTCGTTGGATGGTGTACGTTTTTTCCCTTGAACTTTGGTTTTCACGACTACTGCATCTGATGTGGACTATTTCGTTGGATGCTAGAAAAACCCTTATTGTTGTTCATGTGTGTTTCTTCCTGGGTTAGGACTATTCCCTCATCAAGAGGCTCACTTTACTTCCCCCCTTTTGACAGTAAGAGAATCTAGACATAGAGTTACATTAACCACTCACCAGGAAAACTCACCTCTCTTTCGTGAAGTTACAAACACAGAGTTACATTAAGCACTCGCTAGGCACGCTCACCTCGCTTCTTTGAAGTTAAAAGCATAACACACTCATGTGCTGAACAACAAGAGCTAAGGAAAATCTCTAAGATAATGGCAACCAAGCCATCGTATTGGATGGGAATCCTACACCAAATGGTGTGAGGTCTAGTTGGGACTTCATACCAAGGAGATTCCCCGAATGTTGACGGATCTAGCACCATCAACATTTCTAGTGCTAGAAGGACGGCCAGATGACAAGCTGAGTCCTCAAAATATGTTTTGAATCTTCTCACATCTATCATGTATTATTTTACACTTCATCATCCGAGATGTATGTCTTATGGAAATGACTTTGAAATCTCAGAGGAGTTATGGAATGACTTGTCACAAAACACATATGAAAGTGAAGGTTGAACAACTTGGCAAAAGCATAGTCTTTCCTTTGCCAATCTATGTAACAACGTCGAAACCTGTGAGGATTACGTCATCTGCATGTTGTTCACATTCACACTTCATGGGCACCCATTGAAATGGCTAGTCACACTGCCCGAAAACTCTATTCACTCATTTGGTCACTTTTTTATAGAGTTAGCTAATTCTTTCCATAAATTTGACCGTCAAGCATTTAATAAAGAAATTCTGAAATTATGGAAAGCACCCGATGAATCCATTGAACAATTTCATGTATGCCTTCTTAATATTTCATTTCGATTTCCTAAAGATGAAATTTATTGGGAATTTCTTAGGGGGAATATTTGAGTATCTTCTTCACATATCCAAAAATCCACGTGTTAGAATCATTCAAATCGACTCAACATACCTCGGTGTTAGAGCTACTAAATTCAAGGCAAACACGGTTATTGTCACAAGTGACTATTTGTCCTCATCTCATCAAACAGCTCTAGCTCTGCAATGCGAGGTGGGAGGAGGTGCGCACCCATTTGTTGAACCGTCATATCCTCCCATCCCACCTGCTCTTGATGTTTTTGCAGATTTCACTGAAAAACTGTTGGTTGTCAAGTGGACTTGTTTCCTCAACCTTCGTCCCCACGTTCTATTGATCCTCCATATTGTACTGGGTTGTGTTCTCCTATTCCAGACTCCACACTTGTTGTTCACGAGGATCAAGTTGTTGATGGAGTTGTTGTTGTTTAGCCAACCTATGCTATCATTCATGATGAAAGTGTGATGGAATCTGAATAAGAACCCACAATGAAGGATGACCTCCTTCTATTCATGCCTCATCCGCTCTATCCTAACATCCCTTGTGATTATGCCATTTCTAATTTTCCCTATGAAAACTTATCGTCATATGTTTCTACTTCTGATCATTCATAGGACACACTCAATGTCAGTCTCTCATTACATTGCATTGAGGACACATCTTTCTCTAAAAATCCACTTAATCTTTCATCTGTCATTTCCAGAAACACATAGGGTGAACATTCTTGTACCTCATCAACCCCTCTGCATGATTCATCAGATCATGAGTATGCTGATCAACATCTCGAATTTTCTGATCATGGTTGTCATGATCTATTCACTCCTTCATTTGATCATGATGTTGATGCACTCCCTATTAATCTTTCTAAGCCACTGGTCTCTGATAATCTACCTGCTAATGAAGTGGAAACCCATCAAGAAATCGAGGAACTTCAACCTGCATTGAAGGTTATATCAGGCCCTCGTTGTCCTGAGGTTAGTTCCACTTCCTGTCAAAAAAATGTTGAAACACCAAAGGCTCCTCATCACTCTCCTGTGTGCATTAAAAATCTATCTAGTTGATAGATTTCGCTTCCTCCACCTGAACCACATGATCCCATTGCTCACGCATTGGAGGAATCATACACAGCTAGCAAACTTGTGAAACACAAGTTTTCTTTCTTTCTCATGTTTTCTCGTTTATCACGGACCAAAGAGTCTGCATGTTTATTGTCTACATGCAATGTGTCCCATCACCATGATATGTTCGCAAAATGCTTACCCTATGCTTTTAATCTTTTCTTTTATGTGGACGCTTTTGAACTCGGAGCATGTTTGTCTTCACTGTTATATCTTTCTTGTTCGTTGGTTTACATGTATAACTTTCTTGTTTACCATGCCTTCACCAACATGGGCCAGCTAATGTGTCAGTGGCTGCATTGGAAATATCACTTTACGTGAGAAGGCCCATGCACTGTTTAGCATAGGAGTAGGAGTAGTGTTTTCTTTCTTTCTTTGCTTTGTTTTCTAGGTTGCATGTTTGTTTGCTTTCTTACTTGGTGTGTTTTCCTTATTACTTGGTTTGGTTTTCTTGCTCGCTTGCTTTTCTTTCTTGCTTTTCTTTCGCTTTACTTATGCTCTTTGTTTTCTTGTTTGCTTTTCTTGTTTGTACCTGTAGGTTAGCCCCACATGAGACCGTGTTTGGCTCTCTGGACAAGCAAGGAAAATATAAGAGGACTTGTACATCTATCAAAATTTGGTTATTTATTGTCCTTTATCTTTATGAAGAGATTCTTGTCATCAATTGATGATATCTTGATGGAAAATAAGTTTTGTTCAGAGTGAGTCTTGGTAAAAGCACAACGCTTGCACTTTAACTAGTACCGCCTACTCTAATCGGTTCTTTTGGGTTAACCCTTGTCATCTCAGTCCAGTAGAGTAAGGTGAGGGGTAAACATTAACAAGTGTGTTAGAGGCATATATAAATACTTCTCTGAAGGGACAACCTCCTCTACTCTCAATAAGTTGGGCTCCCTCTTCCGCCTCTGAAATAAATAAGCGTCTATGCACAGTTCTTTGAAAAATGAAAAAAAGTGAAAATTAAAAAAATAAACAAGGTGAAAGAATAGAAAGGCTTCCTATAAAGAGAGTGATGCAAGTAACTATGCTGGAGTATTGATCAGCCTCACTAGCATTAGAGCGATGCTTGCATTCTTGTGTGACTCTGTCGAGGTACTGTCTAGGCCTCCTTGCAGCGGAGCAACACTAGAGATGAAACTAAGACTCTGACATTTATATTACTTGTGCATCTATATTCCCTCATCACAATTGAAACAACTTAGTTGACTTGGCTTGGAATGTGTTCTAACTGATCAAGGGAATGGTAGGGACTATATCTTTCACCCAAGTGAATGTTTAAGCCATAACAATCAAATAATCGAACAATACTTTCGAAAGGGTTAGACTCGCTTTCCACAAAGCAAGGTCCATACAGAGAGCTGGAGTTCTACGAGTGTGTCACCAATGTTGTAGCAGCTACAACCACCCTCCAAAATTTTGGCTCGCATGAAAATTTCAAAGCCTACCTTGGATCCTGTGATCGATCGTTCCTTGGTCACTTGTTGGTAAGTTGATAATCTCAAGTGCCCTCCTTAATCTTAAGATTTGTTCACGTTCTCATCTATTGCAGTATGTGGAATCTTTGGGCATCGGGATCATTGTTTTTCATGAAAATGGAATGTTGTTCTACTTCAAGGGGAAATCTTATGTGTATGGGTTGTTCTCATTACATAGACATATTTCTAACTCACTTCACGCACTATTGTCACAAAGGTTGTTGCACAAATAAGGTATGTCTTTTACATTCTAGACAGACGTTGTTGTATCACTAAGTGTTTGTGTGTGATCATAGTCAATTTCTATCACTATTTGCATCAGTCTCATTGATCTCACACTTAGCCTAGTTTCCCAAGCAACCTAGCCTCATCTAGCTTTCTAAAATTGCACACTTTGCTTCTGCAACCCTCAAGCCTTTTTTCCTTCCCTGTTGGAATTGTGCAATGTGTAGACAACCCAACCTCCCTTAGCATCCAAAAATGTGTAGTGGTTTCCTCCAGTATCCTTCCCCAGCTGGAACCCACTACCTTCAGAAACTGCACAGTGTTTTCCATCAGCTACCTAGCCAGCGCTGCTCTCCTGAAACGTGCAGAGAATTCAAGCAGCCAACACTGCACTCTAGGAATGTGTAGAGCAGGAAGGTAGCCAACACTGCTCTCCAGAAAAGTGCAAAGTAGTCTGGCTGCCATGCATTCACAAACTACTCAGAGGTGTCTTCCCAATACCCATATCGCAGTATTGTCTTGCCTCTCAAAATTGCGCAGTTTTGTTCTAGCTGTCAAATTTGTCTTGCACTCAGAAATTACGCAAAGTAGGAAACTAGCTTTGCTCTGGAAAACTATGTAGATTATCCCAGCAACAGTCACTTTCCACTGAAAATGCATAGATCTATCTCTCAATGATTACAGGAAAATATGACATGCTAGATCACTCTCAAGGAGTTAAGGAGAAGGAACAAGAAACTAGGTTATGATAAAATATCAGGACCTCATGCAAAATTCGTCGAATGCATGATTATCTCGAGGGTAAGTAGGATAAGTGAAGAATATATTTTGAAGTACATCTCTTAATATGGCTTGAAGGATTGCTTGTCATCGTTATATCATGATTTCTTTGATAACATGCATGTTTGCAAGCTCAAATTCATTTCATTTGTCTCCTCTATGTGTTTTTCTTTCTTTTCGCTTGTTTGACCAATTGTCATCTTTGGCATGTCGATTGCTATGTCATGCTTATGACCTAGTTCTGGTAATGTCAATAGTTTTTATTTATGTGCATGAGTTTTTTTCACTTTGTCGACATCGATCACACTCACACACAAAGGTGTAAACATTGTCGCACAAGTGTCATCACAATCGTTCGAAAACATATCTCAAGTGTTGCACTTGTCGCTCTTAACCCTTGAGACAGTCTCACTGAGGACATGTTTGTCTCATTGGTTTGAGGTGTCTTGTCATCAAGTCATGCTAAGTGTGTGATCATAATGTCATGTATGCACAAGTACACTTTCTTTCACACTTAGTCATTTTTCCTGAAAAATTGTCATTAGGAATATCCTCCTTCAACCGGACCCTGATCTCATTGACCTTACACTGTTGCCTAGAACTAGAGAGCTTGAGGCCATCCTCCAGGCAACTTGCACTATATAATTCTGGAAATGAGCTAGATGATTGTCTCCCAGAACTGAGTAGAAGTTGTCCCAGAACCCGATCTAGTCTGCACTTCCCACAAGATCACCCATCAAGCCTCCCTCTGGTCAACCAAAAAAACTAACTTGAGTTGTGACCCACAGTTGCACTAATCTCTAAAATTGCGCAAAGCTTTTCCAACCTGATTTCGTTGCACTTCCTGCAAAAACTACGCAGACATGTGTGACATGCCTCTGTTGCTTTTCACTACATTGTCCCAGGAAATTGCTCAGAACTTATATGCAGGCTTCCCTGCTAACCTACCTTTGTTCTCCCTTAAAAAATTGTGCATATTTTTTTATCACCTACCCTTCTGCTCTGCTCTACAATCAGCCCAAAAATTGTGCATTTATGTCTGGGCTGTGACTATCTCCCAGAATTTAGTAATGTTGATCAACAGCTCCTATAGCCTGATCATGTCCTCGTCTAGAAAATTGCACGGATTGTTTTGCCAATGTCTCCTGCTGCCCACTCTATCGTCCCTGGAGAAACTATGTAGATCCCATCTAGATGACCTTCCTAGTGCTCCCCTTGAAAATTGCACAGATTGGCCCAACAGTTTCCCGCACCGTGCCTGGTCTTCCTTTTAGAAACTACACAATTCTGTCTCCGAGCTTGGTTTTTCCTTGCAGTTGTCATTTTTGTTCCGGATTGCACAAATCTGCCTCCCAGTGACATCTACATAGTTTTTCCCAACAGTACTTTGGAGCCTCGCATCCCGACCTGAGTTTTGATCTGCGCAGTTCCAGTGCCTTGTCCCTCTCCCGATCACGTGCATAGAAATAAAAAACAATGCATCATGTTAGACTAGGTGATTTTTGGATTTGATGTCTGGTCCCTAGTGATTGCAGGAATAGGTACATCGATGAAACATGGTGTGACGACAGACGAGATGGAGAAGGAGTGCATGCTAGAAGACTTGCTCGCAATTGAACGAACGCACGAAGCACATTGAGCAGCAACCAAAGGCACACATACACATGCACCATCAAGCAAAGACCAAGACCATTGAAGACCCCGCACACTTTGCCATGCGGAGGTGAAGACATGTTACACCAAGAGCATAACATCACTCAGCAACACAATAGCTTGACACAGACCCCCTAGTCAACCAGTACAAGTCAGCGGTGTCATGTCGAGTCATGTCATGAGTTGTCTCAGCCACATCACTACTATGGACCATACTTCTTGTAATCAATGTAATGTAGAGTGTAAGTCCAAGAGATCCACATATGAAGTTGAAAAGTCATGTAAAGTTGAAAAGTCATAAGAAGTAAAATAGTCATGAGGGAAGTCAAAGAAACACAAGGGTCAGTTAAACCCCCT
Organism: Pinus taeda; assembly: GCA_000404065.3. Taxonomy (NCBI): domain Eukaryota; kingdom Viridiplantae; phylum Streptophyta; class Pinopsida; order Pinales; family Pinaceae; genus Pinus; species Pinus taeda. Next base: position 65,479 of record APFE030092995.1, read on the forward strand.
TGGCTATATATGCCCCCTCTTTGTATGAACAAAACACTTTTCACCTTGGCTCCTCCCACATAGCCTTGAGAATTTGTAGTCTGTTATTTAATGAGTAAGCAGTGGCTCCAACATCCCACTACTGGGACTAGTGATGTGTGGTGTACAAATGTGTCTTGGATCTTTTTCTTAATTCAAAAGCCTATCTCAGGCCAGCATGTTTTCATGTATGTTTTGTATCTGTTTGTAAGACTATTGTTTAAACGTTTGTAATGCATGTTAGCTTAACCTGTATTAAGATAGTTGAACTACTTCAGTTATTTTAGTACTCATATTGTTGAAAATGTGTTGTATCGTTTATCATTGTTGTTCCATCCATGTAGACTACTTCGCTAGATATTTAGACAAGCCATCTTTATGTTTTCTTGGTTTTAATGTCCGTCACCCCATGTAGACTACTCTGTTGGACAATGAACGTGTTTTTCCTTAAACTTTGGTTTCCATGACTGCTGCATCCATTGTGAAAACCAACTACTTCTGAAATGACCAACAACTGCGGCATAATTTCCTCGAGAATAAGGATCACAAGTACTAATCCTACAGCTAGACATCCGTGAGAATGTTAATGTTTCTAACGAAAGGACCATATGTTATCCGTGAGAATGTTAATGTTTCTAACGAAAGGACCATATGTTATGGAACAAGTCATGCGGTCGTAAATTTTAATTATAATTCTATGTAAACAATTAATTTTTAATGCATATTTTCCCATGACTAAATGTTAATAATTTATTTTTTTATTTGCTTACAAATTATTGAAATGGGAAATTTGGATTATTAAATTTATATAAGAGTTAAAGACTTTCAAATTTTTTATCTATTTGTAAATTTTAAAGCATATTTTAAATAAGAATTAAAAAAACTTTGAGATTAAACTCGGCAATTTAAATCATGTATTTGAAATATTCTTATAAATAGATATGTACTGCTATTTGCTTTTGTGGCGTTCGTCATATCATCACCATTTGGGATGATGTTCCACATAATAATGCGTAAAGTAGGGGCGAAATATATATAGTTTAGTGATGAGACTATTAATGGAAAATCATTAGTCTCCCTAATTTAATGGCTCAAGGCTACACACGGCCATATAACAGTCATAAGAATGATCCAGTTGTATAATTTGTTAAAGTTTCTTACTTAGATGGCATTTTAGTTTTTTTGACACTTATGTTTTTACTATTCATGATGCTTTATATTGTAGAGACTCATGCCACATGTTGAATAGCAATGTGGTTTTATCGTGCAGGGAATTAATTAGCCATTGATTAAGATAGTAGTTGGAGGCTCTGCTCAGACTATTTAGCATGCAAAGTTGGATATGTTTCTTCAACTTGTCCTGACGATGAACCACACTGGTTGATTCGAAACGCGTCGACAAATGTCTGTCTACATGTAATTTACGCCGAAGTTATTCTTTCAACAATATAGCTTTTTAATTTTGTTTTCCCACGATAATGGAGCCACTATTTAGAACTCACACTTTAGCACATTTAAGTGCTTGTACAAGTGTGATATTTATTACTGCATGGTTTTGTCAAGATTATGGCTTTTCATTAAGAATAAAAAGTTATTTAGTTTTTATTCCTATTATTTAATAAGTTCTGTGTAAAATGTATTATTATATTTTTTTCTAAAGTTTTATGGAAAATTCATTAATATAATTTTATAATTAATCTTTTTATTATAGTAAAAAGAAATATTATAGAAAAACATTGTATGTAATTTATTATATTATATATAGATAAAATTTCACATCATAAACTATATCATAATTTTAAATTGACACAAAAATTTTATATCACAAATTATTTCATATTCTAGTGGACACAAAGTTACAATGTTGTAATTTAAGATTTTATTTAAATTTATTATTTAATGGCTTAAAGGCAATTAACAATGGAGTTAGAAACTCAATATTTTATCCTATAACCCTAACATTATAATTCATATGCTTGTAGATGGTATCAATTAGTCTAAAATCTAATTCTCCAATAGATATATAGAGTATTATTAATGAAAACTGGACAAGTATTTCTTTAGAACATGCACTCGTATTCAAATTCCATTAATCAGATCTTGATTATGTGAAGAAGTTATTGTATCAGCTAGTCCAAGTGGATATTGGTGGCCACCCACCTATTCCACTTGGACCCCCACCACTATTTCTTTCAGTTTCCTTGATTGTAGGACAATTTACTATTTTTGGTACTTTTCGGGTCCTGAACTTCCAGAGCTGTTATGAGAGCTTAAGCAATATTTTTTTGGAAAACAAGAAAACCAACAACTTCCCTTGGGGGTTTGTTAGCGAAAGTTGTAGTCCTCGGATAGATCTTTCTAACAGGTATCGTACATGTCAAATGAAGATTGTATGCCAAAGCTACGACCCTGTGAAGTTGATGTATCAATTCACCCCAACATGGCCCGCAGACTTTTAGTGTTTCATTGCATAGTGTCAGGTTTTTGGATGTTTAGGGTTTTCAATTGTTTCTCAATAATAAATAGGCCTCCAAGCTTCATTGTAACACAGTTCAGAATGCATGTAGCCACCACATCTCTTCTCAGAGTTAAGTGATCCTCACCCAAACTAGTTTATTTCAATTCTGCATGTAACAATTTTCAATACTTTGTTGTTAATTAATTAAAATTTTATTTTCATTGTAGCCCCGTGTTTCTGTATGTGTTTGTATTCATTTCAGTCTTGTATAAATCTAGATTAGTAGTATCAGAACATTATGCTCTTTCTCTGTTTTTTTGTGCATGTCTCTAATGAGGTTGGGATATAAGGAGTTAGAACATGAATTGGTTGAACCCTTGCAAGATGGTCCTCGACGACACCGATGACTGCCCATGGGAAAAGAAAAGAAAGGTGAGGGAGCAAAAGATACTATCAGGTTGTTGCTTGAAGAAGTCGTCAAGCGACAAAGGAACGAGATGATGGACAATTGTTCCAAGATCCTTTGACAGATGCCAACAGGCGACACATCTTCATCCAACAGTTAATTCGGAGGTGCCATCCCCTTCAAGGTATAAGTTAACGTTGACATCCCTATATTTGAAGGTCAAATAGATGCGGATGCCATAGATAAATGGTTAAAAATATTGGAAGGATATTTTTCAGTTCATGATTTTTCTGATAGGGGAACGATTACTTTTGTGCTCCTCACAGCAGTTGCCCATGTCAAGGACTGGTGGGAAACCTACTATGAGCAGAAGGACGAGAGGGAACCCTCACTACTTTCAGCCACACCCACCTGGAATTCCTTCTGAGATGTCATTAACGAACAATATTACCCAATCGGGAGCTAACATAAGTACATAAAATGGACCACACTGTGGCAACAAAGGGACAAAGATAAGTCGAAGTTCATAGATATTTTTCATACCCTTCACACAAAGTAGCATATCAAGGATTCTGAGCGGCATCTAGTACTCAAGTATTGTGACTATCTACACAAATACATCTAGGACAAGATTGAGTTCTTGGACATTTCCTCGCTTAGTGCTACATACTAATACACTTTCAAGATTGAGCAAAAATTTAAACAGGAGAAGCGAGACTTTGGATCTGCTAATCTGACACAAGGAAAAGGTGCCCCAAGCCACAAAACAAAGGAAAAAGCCAAGGTGGGGCTTCCGAAGGAAACCGACCAAAGGCGCAAGCAAATAATAGCACCACAGATATGAAGAAAGACACAAGGAAGTGGTGCGAGTTCCACAATATGTCACTAGTGGCCAAGCTGAAGGCTTCAGAGTCAGATGCATGTTCTAACTCATAGTTAGATCCCAATAAGGGGAACGACAAAGGGAAGAATATTATTGATGTAGAGCCCAATTCCACCATTGATACCACCAAGGTCCAAAAGATTGAGCCCAAAGACCCAAAGGAAGGGGAGCATCTCTTCCACTCACAAATGTGGGTGAAGGGGTCACCATTATACCTCATTGTCAACATCGGGAGCCAAAAGAACCTCATCTTAGCAAAATTCGATAAATGATTTGGTCTACTGACCACAGCATGCCCACAGCCATATACCATCGAGTGGCTCCACCATGGATGAGATCTCTGCACCAACCAGTAGTGTCGTGCTCCCTACAATATTAAACTATTCATGGATGAGCTATTGTGTGATGTTGTTCCTTTTAAAGTTTGTGATGTATTATTAGGCCAACCATACTTTTGGAAGTGTCATGTTGTATATGAGTCTAGGCCTCACACTGTTATTATTACTTTGGGAAATAAGTTATACATGATACAGGAGGTTGTTGTGTGTGGAGCATGATTGTTCAGAGGTCTTTGTTTCAACCGAATGAATACCCCAAGAAGTTTGTACACCCCTCCACGTGGGGGGGTCTGAGGGGGCCGATCCCCCCCGGCTAGGGGGTCCGGGGTCCAGCGGTCCCCCAACTGGGGTTTGGGGGCACTTTCCCCGAAGCTAAAAACATATGTAAAATTGCCTTGTAAAATATAGTAATTTCTAGTCAATATGGGCTGTTCATTAAGCAGATGATCTGACGGTAGAACTTATGTTTAATTGAGGGTCTGTTGCCCTAGAAGGCAACCCCTCTCTTTGTATGAGGGCATTGTATTTGAGGCTATGTAATAGATGTGTATTCTGTGAGTGAGAAACAAAGAGGTGAGACTGTGAGAGAAAACAGAGGATCTTACAGTGGATCTGCTATAGGTTATGTCTCTTCATTTTGCTGGATAATAGAAAGGAAGGACTGGCTGTTCGGGGTGGACGTAACCCAAACTGGGTGAACCACGTATATCTGTGCCTCTCTTGTTTTATGCATTTTCTGTGTTTATATTTCTACAGTATTTTATGTGTTCCATTGCTCCATAATATATAATTTTCTAACAACTAGTATCAGAGTTGAAGGTCTATTTGGCTAATAAACTCGTAGGAAAGAAGGGTTCCTCGTTTAAGTGGGAGCAATGGTGGAAAATGGTAAGTTTAGGGTCGAGAAATTTAATGGCCAAAACTTCTCGCTGTGGAAGATTTAGATGGAATATTATCTCTATCAGAAAGATCTATACCTACCATTGGACGGAAAAGCAAAGATGTTGGCGGGTATGACAGATGAAGAATGGAACCTTCTCGATAGAAAGGCACTCGAAACAATACAGTTATGCCTCACAGCGTCAGTCACCTTCAACATTTCGAAGGAAACAACGACAGAGGGTTTGATTAAGGCGTTGGAGAAACTATACGAAAAACCCTCGGCCTCAAACAAGGTATTTCTTATGAAACGGTTATTTAATATGAAGCTGTCGGAAGGTGGATCTGTTGCAGACCAATTAAATGATTTTAATACTGTTACAAGTCAATTATGCTTTGTAGGGGTAAACTTTGATGATGAAGTTAGAGCTATGTTATTCTTGTGCTCATTACCATAAAGTTGGAATGGTTTAGTAATGGCCATTAGTAACTCTATGTCTGGATCTAGTACTTTAACGTTTGATGATGTTGTCAATGCTATACTTAGCGATGAAATGCAACGGAAAAGCTCTGGTGAGACATCAGGTAATGCTTGAGTGTAGAGTCTAGGGGAAGAAAAATGGAAAGAGGAAAGAGCTCAGGATATCGCAGTAAATCAAGTAAAGGCAAATCCAAGTCTAGATCAGGGATAATGTGCTAGAAATGCAGAAAGAAAGGACACCTAAAGAAAGATTGTAGATCTCGAAAGGGAAAAGAAGGAGATGCACAACAAGAAAACAATCATGAAGCAAATGTGACAGGTGAGGTGTTACAAGATGCTTTGATTCTTTCTTTCG
>APFE030092995.1:75259-89839 GCA_000404065.3 Pinus taeda
CTTTTGCTAGCCATTTCAAACTTAGTTAGGAAATGTGCTCTAAGACCCAAGAAGACATGGATTATATGTCTAAAGTTCCATATGCATCAGCAGTTGGAAGCTTAATGTATGCAATGGTCTGCACAAGGCCTGATATTGCACATGCAGTGGGAGTTGTAAGCAGGTAAATGAACAATCCAGGAAAGGAACATTGGATGGCAGTGAAATGGATTCTCAGATATTTGAAAGGTACCACAGATCAAGCATTATGCTTTGGTGGTTCAAACATTTCTCTACAGGGATATGTTGATGCAAATATGGCAGGTGATAGAGATAACAGGAGGAGCACTACAAGATATGTATTTACTGTTGGTGGAACAACTGTCAGTTGGGTTTCAAAATCCAAAGTGTTGTTGCACTTTCAACAACAGAAGCAGAGTATGTTGATGCTAAAAAGGCTAGTAAAGAAATGATTTGGTTACAAAGGTTTATAGGTGAATTGGGTAAGGAGCATGATATGGGCACGCTATACAGTGATAGCCAAAGTGCCATTCATCTTGTAAAGAACTCAACATTTTATTCTAGGACTAAACACATATAGCTCAAGTACCATTTCATACTATCAGTGTTGGAAGATGGAGAGTTGAAGCTGGAAAAGATACACACTAGCCAGAATCCTGCAGATATGCTAACAAAAGTTGTAACCACGGAGAAACTGAGAATATGCTCAGTTTCAATTGCTCTTCAAGGATGACGATGAAGACGAGAAACAGCCAAGTCCAAAGAGGAGTCATTGTCCAGCAAATGAAGCAGTGCTGGAGTTGCGACAGTCATTCTCCAAGTGGGAGATTGTTGTGTGTGGAGCATGATTGTTCAGAGGTATTTATTTCAATCGAATGTATACCCCAGGAAGTTTGTACATCCTTCCATGCAAGGGGGTGCGGGGGGGACTTGTCCCCCCTGCGGGAGTCCGGGGGCGCTGATCCCCCCCTAGCCGGGGTTCAGGAGCAGCGCCGCCGAAGCTAAAAACAGATGTAAAATTGCCTTGTAAAATATAGTAATTTCTAGTCAATGAGGGCTGTTCATTAGGAAGATGATCTGACGATAGAACTTATGTTTAGTTTATGGTTTTTTTCCCTAGAAGGCAACCCCTCTCTTTGTATGAGGGCATTGTATTTTAGGCTGTGTAATAGATGTGTATTCTGTGAGCGAGAAATAGAGAGGTGAGACTGTGAGAGAAAACAGATGATATTACAGTGGATCTGCTATACGTTATGTCTCTTCATTTTGTTGGATAATAGAAAGGAAGGACTGGCTGTTCGGGTGGACGTAGCCCAAACTGGGTGAACCACGTATATCTGTGCCTCTCTTGTTTTATGCATGTTTTGTGTTTATATTTCTGCAGTATTTTATGTGTTTCATTGCTCCATAATATATAATTTTCTAACATAGGTATTCCCACCTACTACCATCTCTTTGATCTCTACTAAGCAATGCAGTAAGATCATCTCCTAAATTGGGAAATTTGTTTACTTTTTGATTCACTCTCAAAGTAATGGGAAGATCATTCCCACATCCATGGCCCCCAGGAAGGGTTCCTCCACACAATAAAAATAGGTGGATAAGGGGGAAGAATACAGGGACATCTTCTCCTCACCCACAGGGGTACCCTTACACTATCAGGTCAAGTATTCAATTGATATGACTACTGGAGAACCTCTATCCAGTGGGTTGATATACTGTTGCTGCATTCTGGAAAATGAAGAGATCAAGTGGTAGATCAAAATCATCTCACCAAGTTCCTCGCCTTGTGGGAGCCCGATTGTACTTGTACAGAAGAAGGATGGGACCTGGAGGCTTTCCATTTATTATCGAGCACTAAACAAAATCAATGTTAGGAACTGGTATCTAATCCCAGTATTGATGGCCTTCTGAACTAGCTCAAGGGGACCAAGTATTTTAGCAAGATCGATTTGAATTTTGGTTATCACGAGGCTCCAATAGATCCCATAGATATATGGAATATTGTCTTCAAATCTAAGGAAGGCCTTTTGGAATGGTTCTCCATGCCTTTCAGATTGACAAATGCCCTTGCAAATTTTATGATTCTGATGGATGACATCTTGTAGCCCATCACCAACTTGTTCATGGTTTTTTATCTCAATGAAATCCTCATCTTCAACAAGAGTTAGGAAGAGCACTTACAACACATTCGGCAAGTCCTTCAAATCCTATGATAGCACAAACTATATGTCAAATTGGAGAAATGCGCATTTTTCATGAGCCAGGTCCAATATATGGGTTACATCATAGAAGATCAAGGTGTATATGTGGATCTAGATAATATCTAATTTGTTTGGGATTAGCCAGCCGCGACCACTCTAATAGAACTTCGTAGCCTTTTAGGCCTTGCCAATGTTTATCAAAGGTTCATGTTAGGATTCTCCCATATCACTTGGCCTTTGAGTCAAGTTACCATGGGTGGAGTGAAAACAAATTTTTCTTGGTTTGAGTCCCAAAAAAAGGTGTTCATTGCGCTGAACCTGTTAGCTACCTATACCAATAGGTTTCATTTTTCATGATTGGCAGGGGAAGTGCCAATATGATCTACTTTGATGATACAAAGATCTCATATCTTTTTAGAGGAAGTATACCTACATGTGGTGGATGCTGCCCTACCTCAGAATGGATGATCCAACAGCCTAAGCTGGGTCATGCCATGTTTCAATTTTTGTTCTAGATTAGAGAAAGAAACCTGTCCAAACAGCTCAATATTGGCAGGTAAAGTAGATAGGTAGAGAAAGAAGGTTCCCAACTATTTAATCTGGGGCCTTGGAAGCAATAAGGATAGCTTTAGATAGAAAATCAAAAGAAATCCAAAGGAAAAGAAAAGGCACAAAAGGGTTTGCAAATCTAAGTGCACCCTCCTTGGAGTAACAAAAAATGTTAGGCAATAGAGTGGGTAGGAAGAGGGGGTTGCAGAAAGCATGGTTCATGGCATTTCACTGGCCTAAAGCAAAGGTAAAAAAACATGGTGCCAATACAAATGGCCTACTTACAGCAGTCTTGCAGAAGCTTAATGGAGCATGTCTACCTTCCAAATCACCCCCTATCACATTCATGACTAACATCCCTATGCCACCCATGTTCACAAAGAAAGTCAAAGTCTGCTATTGGTCCTAGTCTCTTCAAGAGCCACATTTATTGTACAAATATTCTTTTCATTTTGATCTACTTCCAAAAAACTAAGTTGATTTCATACAAACAAAACTTAGTATTCCACCCCCCACCCACCCCTCTCACTCATATTAACTACTAACCTATTACTATTTAACTCCCCATACCCCCTATTCCCCTATTACTATGTAAAACTTGGCAAAAAACCCAAAAAATCTAAGTATCCCCTCCCCCGAGCATTATAGCTCTATGCATGATTTTTAATGTCTTCAAGCGCTAAAAACATTTGAGTGCGAACCAAAGAGTGCTAAATAATTAATCATGGGATTAATCCGGGACTTGCTTGGGTTAATTAGCCAAAAACCCGCTTTGCAAGTTAACCTTTGTAAAAATCCATTTAACTCGTAACTCTGCAAAATAACCCAAAAACCCACTTTTGCTAATGTTTCCGCCGGGCTCGTATTTCTCAAAATATCAATATTTTATGTTGCCCGCCTTCCATATCATACTTGCAACTTATCGACCCGTCGACCGTCGGATCTGGGGTTTGCCATCCGATGGCCCACATGCATATCGGACGGGCCTCTGTGACCGAAAGATACCACCCGAGAAACTGTCAGAGGGTGACATCAGGCCTCTGCCATGCGTCACCCCCAGATTTTCTTGGGTTGCCTTCTGACAGTACTGGGACCGTATAGAAGGCGGTCCGAGAAAACCCACTTACCGCTCAGCAATGCCGCCTGCCCACGCTAGCGCTACGCCCGCCCACGTCACTGCCACTCGGCGCCCTGTCAGCGCCCTCACCTGCCAGTGCTCCAATGTGTCCGCCAGCTGTGCAATCCCCATGGACCACTCACATTCTGCCATGTCACTCGATGACGTCATGCTGATGTCACCCGACCCTGACCCCACCTGATGACGTCATGCTGACGTCATCCAAAAAGAGCGCCAATAACCAAAAAGTCCATATTTTAGCCAATTTTCGCGTTTTTTCTCACTTTTGCAAATTGAACTATTGCTCACCTATGCATGTGATTTACGACCACTTGTCGCCAACCTGCAAAAAATCAACCTGAAGGACGTTGCCGCCTCCCACCCACCTGCATTTGCGATCATTGCCAGAAATTCACCAGGTATTTTCCCAAAGAATCCCCTCAGAGCTTGCTTCTGTCCATAATTCTACAACACTCAATTAACAAGAGTAATTGCAACCAATTTACCAGTAAATTCCCGGTAAACCAACATCCCTTTACAGTGGTAGGGTTGAATTTCACCTGCTAAACCCATATATAGTCGCCTTTTCCTAAATTAACACTTTGTCCGCACATTTGTGGACTGAAAACCTGGAAGGCATAATTCACTGGAAAAACAGAGTTGCCAGTCCCTGCAGTCCCTAAATTAACTCCCTTTGAGCATTCTACACCATTTGTCACCACAGCTGCCTCATTTACCCTTACAATTCGCTTTACTTCTGCAAAATTAGTCCTCTGTGTTCTCCTGCCCACTAAAACCAGTTTCAGTACAAACTCACAAGTACTACCCAGCCATGGAAACACCAGTAGCCCTGAATATTCAGCCTCTGAACACTCCACACAGAGAGCTAGAGTAGAAGGCCCTGGGTGATAGAGATTACCAGATGTTAGACTCCATGGCCATGACAGCCAAATTCAATATTCACCTGTTGAATGAGTTAAAGGCCCAATATCTCAGTGGGGCTGATACCTTAGGAATTTGGGACTCCCACAAACCCATTTACAACCTTCCTCAAGTCAATGTCCTCCCAGAATTGATAAATCAATGTAGGTCGAGCTATGAACCCTGTCAGAGAGTCGTCCTCAGCCTCTCAGGCTCAGTATTGTTCCATAACACCCCTGAGGCCATCAATGAAATGCTCCACTTTCACACCACAAAACCCCTAACTCCTCTCTCCATCCATGACTTGATAACGAAAGGGGGCAAGTTGTCCAGTGCTTAGATTGTCAAGATTAGTCATTTGTTTATCCAGCCACAATTTGAAGCTATGAGCACCACCCTTCCTATAGCTTATCCGTATCTCAATGAGTTGGGCAAAATGCTGGTGGAGTTGATCAGTTACATCCTGGGTTATGGGTCATATGAGGATGTGGACGAAACCATTATGGCCATGTTGTCCATTTTATCCCCAGGAATGCCTCCTGCTGTACATTATGATTTTGCCACTTTTATTGCCAATAGGATTCATGAGCAATTAATGAATCTAGAAAGGGAAAAGGTGTTTAAATACACCAGGTACATATATCATTTATTCTTGTTTTATCAGCCTGATTCCTTCCCTGTCCCTCTCAAAAATCTAGATGCCCAGGGAAGCCCAAGGTCTGTTGTGTTTTGGTCTTCAATCTGCCATATTCTAGCTTATTCACCTTACACCTACTCTGAATTCATTGACCTTTTCATCCATCCAGCTATGACCTTGTTATTGGGTGTCCCTCCTCCCAGATTGACAGAGGAAATGCAAAGAATCCTCCACCTCTCAAAGGCCTACAACATTGGTGATTGGTACTTTTACCAACACCACACAGTAATCAGAATATATGGTTGTGAGTTGAGTCCTTATAGGTTTCCAAAATATGTCCCTATGAGACTCTTTGCCCTAGAGTACTTTAGGCAGTTTGGAAATGCAGACTTTGTCCATTTCCAAAGCAAAAATAAGAAAGTGCAACTAAAGGTGAGAAATCAGCTAGGCCCTTTTCTGTACAATAAAAGGGAGGAAGGATGGAAGGAAGCTGACCTGATCCTAGAGACCCTCAGACTACAAACCAGCTTCAAATGGGTGCCTTATGACCCCAACCACTTCATTTCCCTCTGGAGGATAAAATAAAAATTGGGTGGCTACGCTCACGTTAAATTGCCTCATATTGAGCAGTATGCCAACACTTTAAGCTGGAAAGAGGGCACCCTAGAAGAGCCAATTGGTAGGGAGAAAATGGTACAAAGAGAGGCAAGGAATCTTGAAAAAGAGGCTGACTTAGAAACTTGTGGACAGGTTTCTTCCTCCTCTCAAAAGCAAATTGGAGCAGTTGCCTCATCTTCCACAGCCCAGCAGCAAGAAGCTGGAGTTGCCCAACAGGAATCAAACAAAGATAAAGGTAAGCAAGTGGAGTAGGAACAGCCACCTCCTAGGACAGAGCAGCAAACAGAAAAGGAGGTTGAACAGCAAGAAGAACATCAAGAAGAGGGACAGCCTATGCAGCAAGAGCAAATGGCTGAAGCCCCAACACCTACTGAGCAACAGGCTCAAGAGAAAATGCCTTCTAGGCAAGAAAAGGCAGTGGAGGCCTCAGTGCTTCAAACTCCACAAAAGGAGGAAAAGGGAAAGAAGAGGGACAGAGAACAGGAGACTCCCCTCACCACGTCAAAAAATCAAGGGGAGAAAAGGCAGAGATTAAATCCCCTCTGAGGAAGAAATGCCTATGGGGCAATCGTTGGGAATGGGCCCACCAAGTATGGAGGCATCGGCCAGTTCCTTTCAGCAGGAACAAGAGAGAACTATTGGAGGAGAGGTCAGCTCCTCAAGTCATCAAAGGAGAGCAGAGGCAGGCATCAAGCAACAGTTTATTGAGATCAAGTGGAGAAATGAGCCACTCAGGCTCCAAATCTACAACTAGTTGTTGAAGATGGCCCCCACCAATCAACAAAGGCTTATGTCAGCCTATGACATCACAGAAGGAAAAATGACCATGAGTCATTTCATGCCCACCATGCTGTAGCCACAGTCATCTGCAGACTATATAAGAACCAACCTTGAGGTTCTTGCAAAGGACATCCACCCTATGGACCAAATAGAGCTTCACAAGCAAACGGGTGAGATGGTCTATGCAACATTGGCAGACAAAACAATGTTGGCTAATAAGTTGGAAAACAGCCTAAATAATACAGCTGCCCAACTTGAGTTGGAGAAGGCATCCTCCCTGGAAAAAGACAACAGGATCAAGTCTTTGGAAGATATAATTATAGAGCTTGGGCATGACCCCAAGGATCCAAAGGCCATACAATCACTGCTGAAGATAAGAGATGCAAACCTTGCAACCCTAAGAAAGAAGGTGAAGCTACCAGCAACCATTCACCCCCAAACAGATGAGGTTGCTCAGCAGAGGCAAGACCAGGAGGTAGCTACATTGCTGGTAGCACTGCACAAACAGCTAGTGCAAACAAAAGGGAAGCTGGAGGACACAGAGGCTGCACTGCAGGCAACCCTGCAGCAAAAAGAGGGAGGCCAGACTTCTCAGCCCCCTCCAGAGGTTATAAACCTTGAGGAGCCCCCAAAGACTACTCCTCCTCCCACAGAAGCAGCAGCACCATCAACATCAACAACAGCACCAGCACCAACTACAGAGCAAGCTCCGAGCCTCGACATGCAAAAATTGATGAGTGAGATCCAGGCCCTCGAAGCCCAGATGATAGAACTGAATGGAGCCAAGGAGAATTTGGCCAAGCTAAATGAGAAATATGACAAATCCAAGCAGAATGTGGCTGAGAAAGGGAGAGAAATAAAAGCTCTCAAAGAAAGGATAAAGGAGCTGGAGAAAGAGCTCACCCTTGACAAAGTGGTGGCTGAGATCAGGACAGTTTCATGGACCCACATTGGCCAATCAATAACGGATCAGTGGCAATACATTGAAACTATCCATGAGCAAATGGAGCTCATAGTCAAAGCACAAAAGGACGTCCATAGAGCAAGGGAATCTCTAGGCAGTATACCTGAGATAGCCAGCAGAATGATTAATGTGCTTAATAACCGGACAGGTCCTCAGCTGGCAGCAATTGGGATCTCCAACAAGACAGAAACTATCCAGCTAATAAAGAGGGTCCTCACACTGAAAAGCCTGGTGCAGACATTGGATAGAAGAAGCCAGGACATGCAAACAGAGGTCAACAAGTTCATGGACAAGTTTTGCAGCATTACAGGGCAGAGGTCTTCCAAGCTTGCTCAACAGTGCAGGGAAACTTCTATCACATGAGGTTTATGCAAAAAGGGTGAACACATTTGCCACCAATCAGATCAGTCAAGGATCAAGCAGCTCACAGGTAACAGGGCCAGCATCTGGGCAAAGTCTCTATGACAGAGTAGAATTTTTTTTTTTTTTATTATGAATGAGATCAGCGATTTATTTGAAGTGCCTCCGAACTTCTACAAATACATAGAGGCAGATGAGACCTTGGATGCAATTTTGAGGCATCAATTGCCTACATAGGAATGGTGGACCTCAATGATACAGTTATTATTATAAGTAGGGGGTTTTGTTAAAGTTTTGTCATCGAAATATATAAGTCATCACATTCCGAAAGTATGATGCATATACTATGACTGGAAAAAGTGGAATGAGCCAACTCAGCAGGAAGATTCGGCCACCAAAAGCAACAACGACAGCTACAGGTAACAGGGCCGAGAAAGCTATAGCATGACAAAGTATAAAAACACGTCATTCACATCATTCAGCATTAAAGCAGAACGCTCAACCGACTCAGTCTCCTCCAAAGGTCAAGAAGAGGCCTGATAGAATTAAAGACCATTTATCTTACATTTAGAGTAGCAATAACTTTCTTATCTTCTATTCTGTAAAGTGGGTGAGCATAGTTAATCTATCAAATGACTCAGCATTCGGATATTTTGTAAAACCTTTTGTATATATTTTCCCTCGCAAAAACTTTCAAGGGGTTGTTGGTTTTTTCTGTTCTCTTATGAAGAAATGAGAACTCAGTTGTAACTTTCAGAAGGATGTTATAAATAAAGCTTGGAGTTTACAGGAACTGAGTCTTACTGGTGCATGCTATGACTGGAACCATTGAATGCTACAGGATTCTAGTGCTATGGCTTAATATAATAAGTGTTTCTCTATCTCTGTTAATGTTCTGTTATTTGTTTTAACTCATGACTCTCACAGGTTGTTCTAAATCTAGGAAAGAAAGAAAAAGAATAGCTCAGGATTTGTCCATGGAGACACCCTGATCTCAATCTATCTTCACTATAAATGTTTTCTACAACTTCAGTTGTTTAAATTGGAATTCTTACTTGCTCCAATAAGCCTCGAATATCTCACAGTCACTATTTAGTAATTCATTTATGCTACTAAGTAGAAATTGTTGCTCAAATTGGTATCACACTGTTTGTAACTCCACTTACCAGTGTTTCACTCACTAATCGGAAAATTATATTAACAATAGCCATCTAGCCTTGTAGCAAAACTTTCTCCATCACAGGCACTAGAACTATCTCATATTTCGGACTCCATATGCCCAATGGATTAGCATCTTCTGCCCTTTTCATGCCCTTCTTACAACAAAATTTCACCAACCAAAGTCTCAAACAGGAAACTAAGACTTTTAACTAGCCTAAAATCTTCACAACGCATAGCTGAAACTTAAAGAGAGAGCCCTCTCTGATTATAGATAGGTTAGGATATATAATCCAAAGGTTGGTTAGTGGTTACCCTGGCCGTATTCCCTTGGGAGTCATAGGGAACAACCTGGGTGTTAACATAAATGGCGACTCTGCTGGGGAAAACCTCAGGATTGTCTAATTACTGTATATTTCCTAAAGCTACATGTGAAGCCTGAATGTTGGCCAGGTAGCCTTCAAAACTGTTTCTGTTTTACATTAACAAGTTTACATAAAATCTGCTTCAGTCTATCTTCATACTAGCTTTAAGACATACACAGCCATTCCAAAATCTTGTCTAGCCCTTTTAGATACAAGAAAATTCTAAAAATACTCAAAAAACAATTCAGAAGCTGGCTCCCAAGAAGAATCAACTGTATACAAGGTCCAATCCTGACCCTAACCCACCAACTGTTTTTGAAAATCCTAACACAATCCCTAAAAACATTAGGAAGCAGAAAAAACAGGAAAATCCTTCTGACTTGAGCCCTGAGACAGTCTACCTTAACCCCGTTCTCACTCCAATCAAGGTTCTATTCCGGTCTACCCCTGGTTCCCCCAGTTCACCATCTACATCTCAAAGCCCTCCTTTCACACCTTCATCCACTTCACATATTCCCTTGACCAACACTGTAGTCTCTGCCATACCTATTACCCCTATTGTCCTAATAGTTCCTGTTGTCCCGTTTTTCCCTGTCAACCCCATAAACCCTGCAAATATGGCCAATAGATATGCACCCCTGCAGTTACCCGCTAATGCTGCAGCCCTGCCTCATGACTACCAATCCAAAATATCATACTTTGACTCCATTGTCCCTTTCACAGCCATTCAGCATGCCAGGAGGATGCAAGATCATTTTGAGAACTATGAAATTGATGATGACAGTGTAAGAATGAGAATTTTTGTTCAGAGCCTGACAGGGGATGTAAGAACCTGGTTTAGATCACTCACTGCAAATACCATAACAACTCCTGATGAGCTTTACCATGCCTTTACTAATAGATGGGAAAAGAAAAAATATCCTTTGCACATACCGGGTGAATATGATACAATCAAGCGAGGTCCTCAGGAGACTGTTTTGGAGTATTTTGCAAGATTCAACAATGTATACAACGCAATACCGCAAAATTTGAGACCTCCCCCTGATTTAGCATTGTACAAATTTCCTGATGGTTTTGACCCTGACATGGCATATCAGTTGAAGGAAAGAGCCCCTGAAACCCTTGAGGATGCACAAAAAGTTGTTGTCACAGTGGAGGCTAACCTAATTGCCAAGAGGAACAGGGCAAGATTGGAAAAGAGAAACACCTTCAAAGAAGAACCCTCAGCCTTTGATCAGAAACTGGATGCAATACTCACCGGTATGAAGAGGTTGGGTGACAGAGTGGAATCTGTGGAGAGAAAGTCATCATGGGAAGCACCACAAAGTAACCCTCTCAGGAACCCAAAGTTTAGGAGAAATCAAATCCCAAACATTAACAAGGCCAGTTCGGATCCAGAGATAAGACCTCCCTTCCAGGAAAACTATACTAAAGCATCTACTTCAAATGAGCAAGTAGATGACACCCACATTAACCTAATGGGCCTAAATGATGAGCAGCAAGTTTTCCTGAGTCATGAAGATCACAAGGAGGATGACATTAAGCAGTTCCAAACCAAGTCAGGTGAGTCATTTGACTTTAAACAAGGTTATGACACAGCTGTTTATGAAGTTCACAAGCAATACAAGCTAAGAAGCAGAACTGTAAATGTAACACAGTCTGAAAAAGCAAAGGATAGCCTGCAGCCTAAAAAAGCCATAGTTACACAATCACATAACAAAAATGATTCAGTTACAAATGAAATAACCGTTGAAGAAGTAACTGAACTATTTCCCTCAAAACAAAAGCCAATGGCTGCACCACCTTTGCAGCCTAATCCAATTAATACTCCTCAAGAGATGAGTAAAAAGGATAAGTCTCATGATCAAGATAAGAATCAAGAGGAAAACTTAATAAACAAGGAAAATATTATCACCCACAATACCAAGATCCAATCTGAAAGACCTTTTGACCTAGAAGCTGAAATTGGCAAATTGAAGATAGCAATTCCTCTTTCAGAATTAGCCAAGCATGACATCTACAAACAACAAATCAAGAATTCTCTTCAACTTACTCGTAATAAAGATAATGTCAATGTGTTAGATGATACCCTAGAATTGCTTTTCGGTCCTGAGGTTGATGGAAAGACAGCAGTTACAGGGATCTTACCTTTCTATGTCAGTCTGCATGTTCATGATAAGACACTACATAATGCAATGTTTGATTCAGGCGCCTCTCACAACCTTATGCCTAAATCAGTGACGGAGAGGCTTAACCTAGACATTACAAGACCTTATAAGGACCTATTTTCATTTGACTCCAGCCAAGTTAAATGTTTAGGCTTAATAAAAGATCTTTGTGTGTCACTTGTCCAGTACCCAAATAAAACAATTCTGATGGATGTTGTGGTTGTTGATATCCCACCCAAATATGGAATGCTGTTATCAAGATCATGGGGGGCTAAACTCTAAGGTTCCCTACAATTAGACATGTCATATGCCACCATCTCAGTCTTTGGTCAACCCAAGAGGCTATATAGGGAGTCACTTATGAAATACATGGTCAGTAGTGAAAACAAGCCTCAAAACTTTCCCATATATGCTGTTCATTCTGACATAGACTCCTATATTCTCTTCAATGACAATACAGGTCCCACAAATGATGAAGAAATCTAGACACTCAAACAAGATCAGCATATAAATGAAGAAACTCCTGATCTGGAAATATTGGTTGAGAAATCAACAAATAAAAATGTTCAAGAAGACAAACCAAACTTAAGCCAAAATCCCAAATTGTTGATGCCAAGTCCCACAACAGTTGACAATCCTTCCCTTAATCAAGAAGTCCTCTGGTTTCTTGAATTCGATGGGTCAGTCAACAAGTTAGGGGCAGGAGCAGGGGTTTGGATACATAATCAACAAAACAATTATGCAGAGGGCCGAGCCTATAGGTTAAACTTTAGATGCACCAACAATATGGCAGAATATGAAGCTCTCTTACTAGGCCTCAAACTAGTAAAATCCTTACAGGCCATAAAAGTTTCAATCCTAGGAGACTCAGACCTAATCATCCAACAAGTAAAAGGAAACTTTGTCACTAATGACAAAAGACTGAGAGCTTATAGGTCTGCTGCTGCTGAAATACTAAATTCCTTCACTGAATTCCAAATAGCCAAAATTCCTAGAACCCATAACCTTCATGCTCATAGTTTGGCCACATTTGAAAGCACTTGCAAACTACCTTTTGAACCCCAGCATTGCTTTACAGCTGAGATAAAACACAGACCTTCTGTCCCAAACAATGTCAAGGATTGGCAAGTGTTTGAGGATGATACACAAATAAACAATTTCTTGACTCTACAGCAAGAATTTTCAGGACTAAGCATTGATACAAAGGCTGCAAGTGATTCACAAACACTAGTTGAACAACACCACACAAATATCTCACACGAAATAGCAAATCAAATGCTTTGTCCAACAAACTTTGACCAGGAGAAAATACAAGAACTTGAACAAGTTCATTCTAAGGAATTAGCTGATATTGAAGCTGAAGTTATACAATGGAAAGACAATTTTCTTCCAACAGGCCTAACTCCATTAGAGGACATTTTTGACTCAAATGATGTCCCTAGAAAACCAAAATTGCAACCCCTTAATGCTGCCATTGAAGAGTGCAACATTGGAACTGTTGAAAAGCCCAAGATAATTAAATTATCTGCATCTTTACCACCTGATCAAAAGCCTAAATACATTGACCTCTTTAAAGAATTCCAAGATGTCTTTGCATGGAGTTATGAGGATTTAAAGTCCTATGATACCTCCATCATTCAAAATACTATCCCACTTAAGCCAAATCAAAAACCTTTTAAACAAAAATTGAGGAGAATCAATCCTATGCTTCTCCCTTCAATTGAAAAAGAGGTACAAAAAATGTTTAAAGCTGGCATAATAGCACCGATCAGATTCTCATAATGGATTTCAAATTTGGTCCCTACAAGAAAGAAAACTGGTGAAATAAGGCTTTGTGTTGATCTAAGGAACTTGAATCAAGTGTCCCTAAAAGATAATTACCCCTTATCCAAGATGGATCACATCTTGCAAAGAGTAGTGGGGGCCTCAAGAATTTCTTTACTTGATGGATTCTTAGGCTTCAACCAGATCCTGGTTCACCCTGATGATCAGGACAAAACAACATTTACAACCCCATGGGGAACCTTCAAATATGTCAAAATGCCTTTTGGGTTGAAAAATGCAGGAGCTACCTTTCAAAGAGAAATGGATATTGCATTTTCCAAAGAAATCCATGATTTCCTTGTCATCTACTTAGACGACCTCACACCTTTCTCAAAGTCTGACCAAGAACATTTGAAACATCTAAGGAAAATATTCACAACTTACAAGAAATATGGAATTTCCTTAAATCCCAAGAAATCCCTGTTTGGTTTAGAAGAAGGTAAGTTATTGGGTCATATCATTTCAAAGGATGGCATTAGGATTGACCCAGACAGAATACAGGCCATCTTGCAAATGCCCCACCCGAGGAACATCAAAGAATTACAATCATTCCTGGGGAAGATCAACTTCCTCAGGAGATTCATCCCAAATTTGGCAGAATTGAGCGGATTACTAAATAATATGCTGAAAAAGGATTCAAAAGTAAAATGGACAGTAGAAGCAAATCAAGCTGTTGAAGGAATAAAATTGGCCCTTACCCAAACTCCAGTCTTAACAAATCCTCAATTTGACAAAGAGTTTATCATTTTATCTTTTTCTTCCCAGCATACTATTGCTGCTGTCCTATTACAGAAAGATAACCAAGGAAATGAGAGACCTATTGCTTTCTTTAGTAGAGCTCTCAGAGATGCACCCCTAAAATATCAGATCATGGAAAAGCAAGCATATGCCTTGGTCAAAGCCATCAAAGACTTT
>APFE030093004.1:0-16211 GCA_000404065.3 Pinus taeda
TTTACTTTTAATCTTTTACAAAATATTAAAAAAAAAACATTAAATAGGTTCTAAACATTAAAAAAAAAAAAATTTCAAAAAGGGCTTTGGTGGCTAGGGAGTTTGAAGTAAAATAAGGGATTTGCGCAAAGTTAAAAATTTTAAATGTGGCCTATGGCCCATTAAATTTTTTTAAACCTTTTGATTCATTTTTCCGTCAAAAGATTTTAATTTCTTCAATTACCATAAAAAATTATTGCCCAAGGAATAATTAAAAAAATTTAACCTAAAGTTCCTTAGTGTCATCTGGTAATAAAATGCATTTTTTATGATGGTCAAAGTGCGATAAATGTTTTAAGTTATATTGACTGTTGGAGAAAACTAATTGAATTTAGATCTTGGTCATTAACGATAATTGTCTTAACTTTGCAATATCTTGCGTGATATAGTGTTGGGCGTTTTTGTGGATTATTTATGATTGTCACTTTTCATCACATATTGAAAATCGTTCTGGGTAACTTGTTTTATTGATGGTTAATTCAAATATCGAAGGCACTGGTCTATAATTGTTTCTGTCTTGTGGTCGTGTCTTGTTTACGTTGGCGTTTAATCTATTCATCCAATTTAATCGAGATTCATTTAGATTCATCAAGTTGTTCATCATTAAAATCTCCTAGAGTCTATTTTTCACAGGCTATCCTCATCCATTTATCTAGGGATTACGCCCCTTGACTTGTCTAGGAGAGAGTCTAAACGGAGTGAGTAAGGATTTAAGAGCGACAACCTTTATTCTGAGCGTTGTCGCGCTACCTAGACACTTTGTGCGACAACATTTTTTGGCGCCGTTGTCGGGGATAGAGTTTTTCTGTCCTTGGTCCTCACGACATTCATCTTTCATCATTTCAATCATTTCTTCTTTTCCGTCATTTATTAGCTGGTCAAGCGACACAACATTTCCTGGCGTCATTTGATCTTTTCATCGCCCTATCTTTCGTCATCTCATTTATCATTTCATTTGCACTTTTAGCACCTACACATTTCGGTTTGTTTCTTGTTTGGATGTCAACTCCATTTCTTCCATTTATTATTTCTCAGACAAGAAACCCTCCCTTATATTCAGTTGTTGTTTCCCTTTGGATCCTAGAGTTAGATTCATGTTCAAGTGGCGACTCCACTTCTTTCATTTCTACAAGAATTTCTACTAGAAGCTCCCTTCTTGTGGATCTCTTGATTTTCTTGAGCAGAGGTCTCTCTCTATCATCCATTTGGTCCCTCATCATTCATCATGGATTATTCGTTTACCCCGTGTCATTTTACTGATGTTCTCCATGATATTCCAGAAGTGGCCATTCATAAATTGTCTTTGTTCTCGGGTGGTGATTCAGACATTGTTAGAAAGCATTTATGCAGGTTTACTCGTATAATGCTCATATATTGTAGTTCTCCCCAGTTTGATCATGAAGATGTCAAAATGCGTCTATTTGCCTTTTATTTAGAGGCGATGCTTTGAATTGGTTTAATAATTGTCCTGAAGACTCTTTTGCTTGTTTATAAGACATTGTCAATGCTTTTAAAGATAGATATGGTTATCAAGGTAGCTCGCCTTGTGCCCCTAAAATTATGCAACAAAATGAAAGTGATTTTGTGAAGGATCCAGCTATCAATGAAAGATTTAAAGACAATTCTCCATATCAGAATGTGCCATCCATTTGTACCGTTGCAAATCAAATCCATGATAGTAGGAAAACAGGGACAACTTATCAAAACGGTGTCAACAATGAAAGGGAAATCATAAGCAAATTATAGAAGAACTAATGCGGTTGGTAAAAAATATGGAGCTTAATCAAGAAAAATTTGTAACTGATTACGTCAAGGATATGAGAACTTTATACACCCACTTGGAAAAGCGAGATAAGGAGATGGAAACCATGAAAGCTAATCATGACAGGGAAATTAATTCTATGCAAAACAAGTTATTAACTATGGATGGAGAAATGACCATCATGACATTCGATTATAATAATCAGTTGGCTACCATGCAAGCATATCATAAAAAAATGACAAACTATTTGTAAAATTGTTTCATGGGCGTGAAAGAAGAGAATGAAAAAATAACAAAAGATGTGCAAGCTGGTCAGATATGTCTTCAGAATAAGTTATTGACCATGGAGGAAAACCATGCCAAGGAAGTCAGTGCTATGAAGCTTGAACACTCTAGCCAGATGGATGCCATAACAATACAGGTACAAAAACTCAACATCAGTCAGAGGATGAAAGAAACAAGGCGACGTCAATAGATCAGAAGTCTCCTTATTTGCTGCAACAAACTCCATCTTATTATGAGGAGGTCATTTGCTCCATTGAAAAGTGGCTAATTGAAGGTGACCCCGATAAAACAGAAATTGATAAGAATCAAATGTAGAATGAAGAAAGACATGTCATGCATACCCTACATACTTCATCTGAGAATTTTGAAACAGAATGTTCCAAGTCATTAGTGATACACCCTACCACAAAGAAAAGGCGCAAGAGAAATAGAATGAGAAAGCGATTTGATGCATCAGATGGCCGTGAGCAGCTTGATTTTCGGATAGGAAAAAGTCCTACTATATGCAGGATTGGACATGGCACATCCGAGAAACAGCCGATAGATTTGCCTAAAAGCAGGCAAATGCTCAGTATGCACTATATCGAACACATCTGATGGCATGGGGCATCTTTGTATTGTATTTCTAACCTTATGCCCTGTTATTTGAATATTTCATTTTGTAGTTAGATTTGTGTTTTTCATGTTATTAGACTAGTTAATAAATGAAGAGCTTATATATTTCCTGTGCTTAACGGTACATGATGATTTTTGGATGGACGCTACTTATGTTTTGTTGTGTGTTGCATGGATGCAGATTTTGGATTCTCACATTCTTCCAGTGTAGCAACGTGTCCCCAAGAACCACTACATGTCAACGACCCATAGCAGTACACCCACTTTTTCGCAAAAGGGATAGCGCCTGATCGATGTGTTCCTGCCATCCAGCTATCATCATCAACCTGAGGATCATCTTATAATGTAAACCGAGTCTGATGTGTATAATGTAAATAATTTCAGCAGATCCGTGTCGTGTATGTAATCACCTAGGTAAACCTACTTTTCTGGTGACGATCTACATTCCGAGAGGTTTTTTGTCTCACCGATCCATTCTCGGATGGTCGACAGAGTTTTCCTTTAGCCTTACCCCAAAGCCGGAGTGGATTTTGTCACTGGGATCTTAGGGGAGTCCTAGTGTTCTAGATCGAGTCTATGTAAAAGTGATTTGGGAATAATCCTAACTATTTGGTTAGGTTATTTATTATAAATTGCTTGATCTGCTAGATTACATTTGTGTCGCAAATCTGGGTAGTCTGTGAGGGTCCTTTTCAGATGGGTGTTCCCCCTTGAGATGTAAAAAATGTAAATTCATGATGTAAAGTGTCTTGAGGGTTAGAAAAATAATTTATCTCCACATAGGTCCTAGGTCCTAGGTAAATTTAAATTTTCTAGAGGTAAAATTCGTGGGTCCTTTGAAAAATTAAATCTTAGCAGGTCCGGGGACTAAGGTTAATTAATTATTTTGTTAAATTTTATGCTTTGGGTCCCTGGGGTTAAGTCAAAGTCAAAATTTTGAGGAAATTAATGCAAAATTTTAATTTTTGAATTTATTAAAATGCATTTAATTGAAAAATTCGAAATTTCCTCAATATTTAAAATTTCGACGGATGAGATTAAAAGAAATTTTGATCCTCATCAATAGTGGAGATCACTTTGACAAGGATCACTTGAACTAGCCGTTGGAAAATTTATCTTTAAATAAGAGGTCATTTGTCAGTTGAGATCATCTGATCTTTTGATCGTGTACTAAGCGAAAAACTCTCTTGTAATCTTTTTTATGAGCAATAAAGAAAGACTTTGGGGTTAATTTCTACTGGTTTACTCTTCATGGAAATGTTGTAAGATGTATTATTTTCGTGCTTAATTTCTTTTTTGTGATTAATAATAGCTTCTGAAGAGCGATTTGAAGACAGGTATCTTGCTCAGTCGCTGGGGTTTGAATGATAATTTAAGTTTTGAATATAATAGCATGTATCTCTATTAGATCTTAATTTTATTATTGTTTTCTCGCTCTATGTTGACGGCTGAATTGAGTTTTGCAGGAAAATCCTTGATTATTAAATCATCGAGCGTTCGAGGAAGTTCTTGGCTGAACCAGCCAATTCCTGATCCTTTTTTTTCTGAAGAGCTTAGTTTGAATTTGATCTTGGGCTTATCATAAGGTATTTTTATGGGGGTTTTGAGCTTAGTACCTCCTTTAAAAATTCAAAAACTTAATTTTTTTGTGCTAAATCGTTAGATCTCGCTATTGAGAACCTTAGATCATCAGATCTGGGAGCGGAGTCGGACTCACACTCCCTAGATCTGATAGATCTGCCATTTATGTACATAGATTTGTAAATAATTTTAGTTTTTTGACTTGGGTTTTCAGGGTTTTAGTGTTTTTTGGGTCATTGTGTATATCATTTGGGTGTTTTTTTTTCTATTGCAGCTATAGATTTGAAGCTGAAAGTTGTGCAGAGTCTAGATCTAGGCCCTGAAGGGTAAGATCTAGATTTCTGGTTTTCATCAACATCATTTTTTGCAGTGAATTTATTTATTTTCAGATCTGTAAAATTTTGTGAGGGTTTCATCAGGCAAATCTGAAGCAGAAGGATTTAAAATCTTAATTAAGATTTATGGGAATTTCTTTTTTAAAAGGGGTTTCTGGGCTACCATTTTGCGGATTTGTTTGGGTTCAGTGTTCAAATTTCAATTTTTTTTAGCGACCCTCTCAGACTACCCTCTGTTATATGCGTTTTCCATCTGCATTTAAAGCCTCACGCATCCATTCCTCACCACAGCAAACCATTCCCCCTACACTGCGTTAATCCCTCAATCCGTAGCTGCCTTACAACGCCATCCATTTGCTGCATCCCTAAATATCGAACCCCATTTGCTCCCTTGACCTGCGTCTTCTAACCATTTCCATTCACTGTCCCTTACTACAGCTCCCCATTTGCACATCCGAACCAGCCATCCTCATCACCTGCACGTTGCCAGCGCATTGTTTAAAACCCTTGGCCTCCTCTACATTGCTATCAAACCTGCCTTGCTCCTTGTCCGCTGCCATACCTCTCCAGCCTGCCAGAACATCGCTTCATCTCTGCTCTCGGCTATCCCTGTCCGTGCTTCTCTTCATCGTTGTTATCATTTCCGCAGTCTCCATCCACGTGCTATCTCCTTGGCTGCGTGTCCATTCCCTGCTGTAGCCCTCAGCCCTCTCACATTGCTCCATTCTTATGTTTTTCTCTCCCACGTGCTGTCCCTAACCTGCATCCGCATTTCATCCTCACGTTTTTCTCCTCTCCCTTTGCACTGCTCTACATCCTTCAACCTGCAACGAATATGCCCACAGATCCGCGGCTCTTCCAGCTTTCTCTGCCAGCGTCCATACTCCTCACGCGAACCTGCAACTCAAAACCATAAGAACATTCGACTTCCTTTTTCATTGTATATATGCGTTGGTTTAGTTTTAGCTCAGGTGTATTTTTTTTGTTTAATTTTTATTTTCATTAAGTTCAAAAAATGAAAAATTTCGATTTGGGTTTTTTATTTTGATATGTGATTTCATTCCTTTTTTTTTAACTTTAATTTTGATTTGAAAAGCTTAGAAAAAATATAAATTTAAAACATATTTTTTTTTTTTCTCAAATTCCTAAAAAAATTAAAATTTTAAAACATTTAAAATCTTTAAAATTTAAAATAAATAAATAGAAAAGGGAATTAGATTTGGATTTTATTTTATTTTTGGTTTCCTTTATTTTGTTATAATTTTGATTTTTTTTTTTTTTTTTTGTTACTTTTAATCTTTTACTAAATATATAAAAAAAAACATTAAAAAAGTTTAAACATTTGAAAAAAAAAAAAAAATTCAAAAAGGGCTTTGGTGGCTAGGGAGTTTGAAGTAAAATAAGGAATTTGCGCTTTAAAGTTAAAAATTTTAAATGTGGCTTATGGCTCATTAAATTTTTTTAAGCCTTTTGATTCATTTTTCCATCAAAAGATTTTAATTTCTCCAGTTACCATAAAAAATTATTGCCCAAGGAATAATTAAAAATTTTTAACCTAAAGTTCCTTGGTGTCATTTGGTCATAAAATGCATTTTTTATGATAGTCAAAGTGCGATAAATGTTTTAAGTTATATTGACTGTTGGAGAAAACTAATTGAATCTAGATCTTGGTCATTAACGATAATCGTCTTAAATCTGGAATATCTTGCGTGATACAGTGTTGGGCGTTTTTGTGGATTATTTATGATTGTCACTTTTTGTCACATATTGAAAATCCTTTTGGGTAACTTGTTTTATTGATGGTTAATTCAAATATCGAAAGCACTGGTCTATAATTGTTTCTATCTTGTGGTCGTGTCTTGTTTACATTGGCGTTTAATCTATTCATCTGATTTAATCGAGATTCATTTAGATTCATCAAGTTGTCCATCATTAAAATCTTCTAGAGTCTATTTTTTACAGGCTATCCTTATCCATTTACCTAGGGACTACGCCCCTTGACTTGTCTAGGAGAGAGTCTAAACGGAGTAAGGATTTAAGAGTGACAACCCTTACTCTGAGCGTTGTCGCGCTGCCTAGACACTTTGTGCGACAACAAGGTGGATTATCTCCAATACCCAAATAAAAGTTTTTAAGTGAAATTGTCTTAATTAAATTAATTGGCCAGTTTCAATTATTTTCCTAAGTCTAAGTTAGGGAAATAGGTTAATTAGTCGGGATTAATTGAGACAAATCGATTTTACTTTAGAGACTTATAGAAAAGTGATTTTTACAAGTTGATATGATCTTAGCCATCGGTTGGAGTTAGATTGTGGCTGTTGATTCATCAACGTAAGATTATAAGAGGAGATTGATGGGACCTTTGGAGATCATTTGATGCAGTAACAATAAGGGTGCAGTGATAGCGTGGGAGACACTGGCAGTAATTTTTCAACAGGATAAATTGAGGAGAGAATTTCCAGATAAATTCTTCACAATGATTACAATTTTCCGAGAGCAAGGAAGAGGTTGAATTATTCTGTAGAAGGAAGGCCGAAATAGGTAGTGTGAGTAGCTAGTTTATTCTGTTGGAATTTCTATAGAAATTCTTCCTGTACTATTTGATTTATTTCTTCCTACTTGTTTAATTACTTAACAAGCTATTTCCCATGTAAATACTGAAAATAAACACAAGTATAGTATCAACATCTAAAGATCATCAACTGAAAGAAAACAAGCACACAAGTGACACCGTTATTTTTGGACCAATGTCCTCGGAAAAACCCAATGCGGGAAAACCGGTGCAACTATTCAGAGGGTTTTATTATTATGCAATTTTCAAAATACAATTAAGGTGCTAGAAATGGCTCACCCAACAGAGAATGCCGTCGACAGTAGTACCTCTCCTCGGAGATAGATATTCTGGCTGAATAATCATTGGATGAACGATCCCACAACAATAATTGTAGCTCCCACTGCTCTGCGTCACTCTGATAGGGACTGTGTCACCTTATCCGGCTCACCAGCATCCAGTCTGTCCCACAAAATCCTTCCAGCGCTGCCTCTTGGCCCTGCGTCAACTCTGCTAGCCTTTGCGTCAGCTTCTAGAGTTTTTGTGTCAACCCCTAGACCCCTATGTCTCACATGCTGGCCTCTCTTGGCTCTGCGCAACTCCTGGCCGCCTCTGCGTAGCACCCAGTTGCCTCTACGTCAACCTCTCCGGGCTCTGCGCTGTCTCTCTGGTACCAACTCTGCCTCTTTGTTATGTATTCACTGCCCCTCGCTGCTGATCACTGATTCTATCTTTCTTAGCAAACCCCGCTCTAGAGAATAGAATGATTGATCACTCTGGTGTATTCTCCAGCTGACCCTCAAGCCTCCTCTTATACTTGTCTCGTTGGTCCATCAATGGCCGAGATTAAATCTCTAATCAACAACTAAGATTAGATTTGGCTTGATCCATGGCTTTTGGAACATTCTAACCTAGTTTTATATTAATACCCATTAATATTTTATTTTTCCTAAGTTTAGACCTAAGAACTCCATTAAAAATATTAATTATTTTAATATTTGCCAAACCAGTGAGAATCTGCCCAAACCATTTCTAGGTCTTGGAGATCTCATGTGCTTTAGCCTCTCCACCAATTTTCATGGCTATAGCACATCTGATGCTACCCGAAATTAACTCTCCCTCTTAGCAAGCACTGTGCTCTAATAATACTCCACACTCAGCATCACCCTGATTATCCAGCATCGGTCCCTATGGTGATGCTAGGCCTCTCTGCCCAACATCCTCTGCTCTGCTGCATCCTGTACTGTTGCCCATGGCCTGACCACTGCCACTGCTGCATTTGTACGGCAACTCCCTCTGCATCCTTGCTGCTGCTGGTCCATCCTCCCAACACTGCATCTGCACTGCATCCCCTCTCATTACGCTGCATCGTGCTGCCCATAGCATTGTCACTGCTAACTACTACACTGCAACTCAGTTACTGAGAATTAAGTAACTGATCCACCCAATTCTGACATCCCTGTTAGGCTAGAGACACTCCCGATGCTAAAGCTCCCTTCGCCACTAACAAGTGCTCCCTCTACTAACCTATACACTGCTGCGACAACTCCCTACATCTCGCATAATTGCAAACCTCTCTGTGCCATCCTGCACCGTTGCAACACTCCCGTGCCTCTCGCACTGTTGCAGCCCGCTAGCCTCGCGCTGTCTCGGGACTCCTGCACTATAGCACTCTCTGTCGCTCCATCCGCATCCATCTCTACTGACATCTGCCAGTCCTTCTACTCCTCTTCGGGGCTCCCGTAGCAAGGTATAATTCAAGAGGTTGGGTACCTCGAGGATTCTACCCCTCATCGCTTGCAGTTCGTCTGACTACAGTTTAGTGTCTCCCCACTTCTTCTCAAGTGGCACATGAGCACTCATGGCACAATCGTCATCCTCCTCGACTTCTTTCTCCGTCCTCGCTAGTGCTGCCTTGGTCTCAGAAGCCTCTCCTTTACTCTTCTTCCTAGGACACTGGTTCACAAAATGACCCAGTTTCCCACAATGGAAGCATTTGACCTTGGAGAGGTCCTTCTTCTTTCTCTTCTCTGGCTTTCTTGGAGATGCTAGAGTTGCATCCTCTTCTTCCTCCTTAATTCTGACCCGTTTTCCGCTGCTTCCCGCCTTGGTCACCCGTATGATCTCTTATTGACGAAGAGCCGCCCACAGTTCCTCCCAATCTGGAAGGCTCAACCTATCCAGTATGCTCTGAACAAATACCTCCCAATCCTCTAAGACTGCATTCAATGCGGTCCTCACCATCAATTCCTGATCCAACG
This sequence comes from Pinus taeda, assembly GCA_000404065.3. Classification (NCBI taxonomy): domain Eukaryota; kingdom Viridiplantae; phylum Streptophyta; class Pinopsida; order Pinales; family Pinaceae; genus Pinus; species Pinus taeda. The sequence continues at coordinate 9,430 of APFE030093004.1, forward strand.
TGGCCCCTATGGAAGTTAGCTGGTCACGGATCTCCTTCAATCGATAGAGGAAGACATCTATTTGCTCTCCCTTCTGCATCTGGTATGATCGCAACTGATTTTCAAGTATCATCTTCCTCTGTACAGAAGTATGCTGGTACAGTTTCTTCAGGGCATCCCACATCTCATTTGTTGTGTCCTTCTTGACAATATGTGACACCACATGATCCTTGACCCCATGAAGGATGATGCACTTCCCCTTGGCCATTGCCTCCTCGTACTTCTCATTTTCAACTGCGCCAACTGGGATCACTAATGTTTTTAAGGCGAAGTTCTTGATGCGATATCTGTCTAGAATGGACAAGATCCTGGCCTTCCAGACCACGAAGTTGGATGCTTCGTCCAACCTATCCTGATCTCTCAGTCCATTCACAGCCATTATCCTGCTCTTCTTTCGACTCATTCGAGTTGTTCTACTTCCCTCCTGGAAGTCCTCTGTTCGACTCCTGTTGAGTCCTCCAACTTCTCATCTAGAAATTATTGGTTTGACTCCCTTTGAGTCTCGATTTCCCTTCTAGAAATCCCTCCTCCTTGGTCTTGCCCTGTTAGGTACTGTTTTGACCATAGTACCCCACAAGCTTCGCTTCGCAAATTACCCGCAACCTCCTATACCCCAACAACTGAAGGATTGAGCCACTTGGCTCTGCGCAATCTTGGCACTGGCAAATCAACTGCCCTAGCCAACTGCATCAACCCTCTTGGCCTCTATGTGGCTTTGCATGAGCCTGATTCTGCCTCCCTTAGCCTCTGCGCTGCCTTTCTCTGGCCCAGAATGATGATGCAGTCTCTCTGCATCACTCCTTCCTTTGTCGCCTTCTGCGCGGATCAGCTCTGTCACTCGGGACAACTGAATCTGCTGCTATTGCTCTGCTAGCTGATGCCTTTAGATATCCTGTGATTTGCAACCACGCTCTGATACCATGTTGGAATTTCTAAGTTTAACTCGTTAGAAATTCTTCCTGTACTATCTAGTTTATTTCTTCCTACTTGTTTAATTACATAACAAGTTATTTACCATGTAAATTTTGAAAATAAACACAAGTACAGTGTCAACATCTACAGATCATCAACTGAAAGAAAACAAGCACGCAAGTGACACCGTTATTTTTGGACCAATGTCCCCGGAAAAACCCAATGCGGGAAAATCGGTGCAACTATTTAGAGGGTTTTATTATTATGTAGTTTTCAGAATACAACCAGGGTGCCAGAAATGGCTCACCCAACAGAGAATGCTCTCGGCAGTAGTACCTCTCCTCGGAGATATATATTCCAGTTGAATAATCACCAGATGATCCCACAACAACAATTGCAGCGCCCACTGGACTGCGTACTTTGATAGGGACTGCGTCACCCTATCCGGCTCACCAACACCCAGTTTGTCCCACGAAATCCTTCCAGCGCTGCTTCTTGGCTCTGGGTCAACTCTGCTAGCCTCTGCGTCAGCTTCTGGAGCTTTTGCGTTAGCCTCTAGACCCTCTGTGTCTCACACGCTGGCCTCTCCTGGCTCTGCGCAGCTCCTGGCTGCCTTTGCGTCAACCTCTCCGGGGTCTGCGCTGTCTCTCTGGTACCAACTCTACCTCTCTGTTATGTATTCACAGCCCCTCACTGCTGATCACTGATTCTATCTCTCTTAGCAAACTCCACTTTAGAGAATAGAATGATTGATAAGTCTGGTGTATTCTCCAACTGACCCTCAAGCCTCCTCTTATACTTTTCTCCTTGGTCCTTCAACAACCGAGATTAAATCTCTAATCAACGGCTAAGATTAGATTTGGCTTGATCCATGACTTTTGGAACATTCTAACCCAGTTTTATATTAATACCCATTAATATTTTATTTTTCCTAAGTTTATACTTAGGAACTCCATTAAAAGTATTAATTAAATTAATATCTCCCAAACTGGTTAGAATCTGCGCAAACCATTTCTGGGTCTTGGAGATCTCATGTGCTTTAGCCTCTCCACCAATTTTCATGGCTAGAGCACATCTGATGCTACCCCAAATCAACATATCCAATGCGAATTACCAAAGGCTCGTTTCAGTTGCCAATTGCTGTATAGTTCCCTGGAGGCAGTGCGAGTTGGTTTATCGAGTTACTGGAGGCATAATTTACACACGAGATTGTTCGAGAGGTAGTGCGAGGTTCTAGAGGTCAGATCGTATTTTCTAGATAGCTAGTGCGAGTTGCAGGAGGAAGTGCGAATTGCTTAGGAGAGGTTGAGTTTGTTTACGAAGGGAAACTCTAGATATCCCAGTTCGATTTGGTCAGTGGAAGTGGAGAAAATAATTTGCAGGAGCTTTGCCAGTGTTAGGAAAGCAGTTGATGTAATCCTTGATTTGTTGAAGAAATAATAAAACCCTCGTGTAGAACTGGTTTCCCTTCAGGGTTTTTCCAGGGACAATTTGTCCAAAAAAACTAGTGTCAAATTTTACGTGTGAGATATTTTCTCAATCTCTGTGATTATTTATTTGTGAAATTGCAATTGTGTTTTTATTCAGTATTTTTCGTAAGTAATTTATAAAAGACAAATAATTTTGCAAAGTTATAAAGATTAATAACCAATAACAACAATAGAATTTTCACATGGTATCAGAGCAACTCATTGAAGTGCAAATTTGAGGGCAGAAGAGTCTCAACACATGACACAAGAAGAGAAATTGATGGTTTATAAAACCCAATTCGAACTTATCTATATTTATTTGGGTTATGTCTATTTTCCAAGGGTTTTCAGAAATGGCTTCAACTAGATTGAGAGATCAAGACAGATTGGATGGAGCTTCAAACTTTGGTGTTTGGAAAGCCAAAATTTCTTTGTTGCTAGAAGAGAGTGGTCTCAAAGAATATGTGACTAGTGTTGTAGCTATACTAATAGATCCAACACAGCTTATTGCATACAAGAAGGAAGATTCCAAGGAGAGAAGAATAATCATTGACGGGGTCAAGTATCATATTGTAGATTTGGATATAGTGAAGAAGATGTGAGATGCCGTATTAAATTTGTACCAGAATGCTACTGTGAACAAGAAGCTGATTCTAAGGGAGAAGTTGTGAAATACATGGATGAATAAGGGTGAAGAACTAGACTTAGACTTGTCAAGGACGAGTTAGTGGCTGTCGGAGATCAATTAACTAATGATGAACTTGTGAGAATGACCTTGAATGGGTTCTCAAAGCAGTGGAACTTGTTTGTTTAGGTGATCAATGGACGAGATACACTTCTGAGTTGGGATCGACTATGGAGAAATTTCACTCAGGAGGAGCTTAGACCGAGTCTTGTCAGTTGCAGCAGTAGTAGTAAGTCCCAGAAGCGTGAGAATGATTAAAATGTAGCCCTACCAAGAAAAGGCAAGGCCAAGAAGGGCTCTAGCAAAGGGTCCAAGGAAGGAGAGAAGAAAAATGACTTCAACAAAATCAAGTGCTTTGCTTGCGGTCAGAATGGTCACTATGTCAATCAGTGTCCAAACAGGAAGAAGGGCGACAAGAAGAAGAAAGGGAAGCATACAACAACTTCAACCTACATTGATGGGCTATCTTCTAGGCTAGAGGATGTGTTCGCTCTCATAGCTTGCCTCTCTAGCTCCACATCCACAGGTGTTTGGTATATTGACAATGGAGCATCATGTCATATGATGAGAGTTAAAGAATATTTTCCAGTTACCAGGAAGAAGTGGGCTTCCAGATTCAGTTAGGCAATAAGTCCAAGTGTACTCCAGTTGGGAGAGCGACAATTTACCTTTTAGAGGGAGTTAGGTAGGAGCACTAATGTTACAGAAGTACTACATGTGCCAAGTTTAGGTATGAACTTGATTTCAGTTTCAACTCTTCAGGATAAGGGATATGATGTCTACTTTCGAGGGTCGAAGGTGTATATAAAACACTAGAGTTGGAAATCATCAAAAAAGATTGGGGGTAAGGAGCAACAAGTTATACAGGTTGTAGTTGGATGCTCCAAAGGCACTAGTGAGCAGCAGCAGTAGTAGAGACATGGGAGAATTATGGCGTAGGAGGATGGGACATATCCATCATGGAGCACTCAAATTGCTCAAGGAGACCGTGACAGGAGTTTTAGAAATCAACACGGAACACGGTGATGTGTGCAAAGGGTGTGTGCTTGGGAAGTTTGCAAAAGAAACATTTACAAGGAGTGACAATGGAGCCAAAGGTGTGCTAGATTGTATACATTCTGATATGTGGTCCATTGTCTACGAAATCTCTTAGGGGTTATGATTATTTCGAAATATTTATTAATGACTTTGCCAGGAAGACTTGGATATACTTCTTGAAGACAAGGCACAGAGTCTTTAGTCGCTTCCAAGAGTTTAAGGCTCTAGTGGAGGACATGACAGGAAAGAAGATAAAGGTGCTTCATGCAGATAATGGAGGAGAGTACATTGAGAAGACCTTCAAGGAGTTCTGTGCGAAGGAGGGCATCCAAAGGGAATGGACAACTCCATATAACCCACAATATAATGGGGTCGCTGAGAGGAAGAATAAGATGATAGTTGGAGCAGTGAGGGCGGTGCTATATGACCAAGACATGCCTAGATATCTCTGGGAAAAGGCATGTAGTAGAACAATATACATTCATAACAGGGTTCCTCAAGGCGTTGGGGAAGATGACACCTAAGGAGGCATTTATAGGAAAGAAGCCAAAAGTCAGACACTTTAGGGTTTTTGGCATCATAGCTTAGTTTCAAGTTCCAAATGACAAACACACCAAGTTGGATTCAACTGCAAAGAAGGGCTATTTCGTTGGCTACAAGGAAATGTCCAAGGCATATAGGATCTATATTCTAGGCAGTAGGAAGATTATCGTGAGAAGGAATTTGAATTTCCAGGAGGAGAAAGCCTTCAGTAGATCTTGCGAGTTGCCAGCCATTGATTAGAGTGAGCTAACAAAAGCTCCAAGGGATGAATAGGGTTCTCAGTTTTAGGGCACTAGTATGAGTACAATGACTAGTACAGGAGCAAGTACAGGTGCAGAGGAGAGTTCACAATAGGTGGAGCAGCAACATCAGATAGAGGAGCACGATGCTTCACCCACCACTACTGGGAAAATGTTAATTTTAGGCAACAATGGTATGTTCTATGCTTTAGAGCAATTTTACTTCAATTTCTTTATGAGCCCAATATCAATTTCAGTTTAGCAATCACATAAACATGTACGTAACGTCGTAAAATGCTGTTAAAACATAAACATAAACAGTAGAAGACAAGCTAAGACAAGAGGAAACAAGATGTGGCACCAGCCAGGGACAAACCCTAATGTGGGGAAACCCTTGATCAAATCTTCTTTTAGTCTTCAATAGTTCAGCAGAGAGAGATAGTACAATTTACAAATTCTGATAATTTATAACAGCAGCAAAAGAGCCTTAACCAGAAAAGTCAGCGCTAGTCAATAGGGCAAATTTCTTCCTCAATTCAGCTTGGTCAAACCTAGTCAACTTCGGCCTCCAACAACAAGTCTAATAAGCCCAAAACAATTCAAAAAAGTCCAGTGAAAACTGGTCAACAAAAGTCAACCCTGCGGCCAGTGCTAGTACAATCAACCCTGGTCAAACAGGAGGTCAGATTGTCTCAGTTCTTGTGCCCAGATCTGCGGCTTGCTAGGACATAATTCCTCCACCCAAAATCGTACCAAAAACAGGTCAATGTTTGGTCAACGCAATCAAAACAACCTCCTATAAATTTGGTCAACGTTGGTCAACGGCTAGAACAGAAAAGTACAATCCTTCACACATGTGGAGAGTTGCCCAGAAATCCATACCCAATCATGTGAGGAGAGAGAGATGCGTGAGAAGTGAGTGTGTGTCCAAATGAGGATGAGGCATCATGTATTTATAGGCTAACATTGAGGATGAATAGATGTGACTATTGGGCTTTTGAGCCTACATGAGTTTGCTGGCTGACCTTGACAATTTGTCCATAATCAAAATAAATTCATAACTTCATTTGTACATGTTAGAATGGGATGATATTTAGATCAATCCAACACCTCTCGGAGAGAGGAATCCAAGAAAAATATCAGCTGTCATAAATAAGATGACCCATGTGGAGTTTGGCCCTAGTTGCCAATTTTAACACTCCCGCTCAACTAGGAAGAACTCCACCTGCTAATCCATCTGTCAATTTGTACCATCTTTGCCATACATGCACTGCTCTGCTGAACTATGAAGAAGAAGAAGTGATCGAGAATGTATCATACCATTCTCTACTGACCTGAAGTCATTTCCAATCAAAAGAGAGTGTCTCATACCACTCTTACTGACCTAAAGTCAGTTCCCATTGATCCCAGATCAATATCAAACATCCTAGCATAGGGAGTACTGTAGTACACGATGCGTCCATTGGTAGTACTATGGTCCCTATCCTCATTTCCCTACTCATTGGCCAGATGAGAGGTACTTCCCATGAGTCTCAGACTGCATGGGTAGGAGGTCTCGACAAGAGAAGGATGAACCACTGGTCCTGCTCACATGTCACCAAGGGGTATCACAGGGGAAGGATGAACCACTCACCCTGTACACAACAAACCACTAGGGGAAGGTTGAACCAATATTGTTAAAAGCACGAGCGGGATTAAATCGGCGTGGGGAATGAAGCGGAAAAAAGCGGAAAAATAAGGAAAAAAGCGGGAAAAAATCGTTTGGAACAAAAATATTCATTTTTTTTTCATTTTTTTTTCAATTTTTTTAATATCTAAACCATCTACAACATAAAATAAATACATTGACACATAAAT